>PVIJ01005885.1:0-98379 GCA_004024925.1 Scalopus aquaticus | reverse complement strand
TGAGTGTCTCTCTCCCACCCAGCCTCCCTATAGTCCTGTTATAAGTGAAACCATTCGATATTTTTCTTTTTCTTTCTGGCTTATTTCACTGAGTATGATTCCCTCTAATTCCATCCATGTCTCTGCAAATTGCATGTGTTTATCTTCTTTCCATGCTGAATAGTACTCCATTGTGTATATGTACCACATCTTCTGGATCTGAAATCTGGGTCCTTCTGATATGAGCCATAAGTAAAGAATCCCAACCAAACATCATGAAAAGACAGACCCAATGTCATCATTTCAGTCATTTCCGTTTCACTTCATCCTGTGCTTTCAATCCTGCTGATCAATGGATTCAACAAGTGGCTGAAATCGCCACAATTCTTCACTCCAGCCAAGTCGCAGACCACGAATGTCTGTTGCTACACCAGTCAATTAAAATATTCAAGCAATATTTTCAATAGGACCAGGTTGAGATGACCAACAGCCATGCTCATGTTCATCGTGGCTTTTAAAAATACTTTGTGCACTTCCCTCATAGCAAAGGAAGTACAAGAAAATATAAAGAGCCGGGACTACATCAAACTAAAAAGCTTCTGTACAGCAAAAGAGACAATAATCAAAACAAACAGACACCCTACTAATTGGGAGATCTTTGCACACAATACAACTGATAAAGGACTGATAACAAAAATCTACAAAGAGCTCACACAACTCAACAAAAACAAAGTCAACAATCCACTCAAAAAACGGGCAGAAGAGTTAAAAAAACACTTCTCCAAAGAAGAAAAGCAAATGGCCAACAGGTATATGAAAAAATGTTCAACATCACTTATAATCAGGGAAATGCAAATTAACACCACAATGAGATACCACCTCACGCCAGTGAGAATGGCGCACATTAAAAAAAACAGGTAATAACAAACATTGGCAAGGATGTGGAGAAAAAGGAACTCTCCTACACTGCTGGTGGGAATGCAAATTGATCCAACCACTATGGAAAGCTGTATGGCGGTTCCTCAAACTGCTAGAAATGGAGCTTCCATAGGACCCAGCAATACTACTTCTGGGAATCTACCCCAAATGACACAAAAACACTAACCCAAAAGGATCCATGCACCTACATGTTTATTGCAGCACTGTTTACAATAGCTAAGGTATGGAAACAACCTAGATGCCCCAAAATAGATGATTGGATCAAGAAGATGTGGTACATATACACAATGGAATACTATTCAGCATTCAAAAAAGACAAACACATGCAATTTGCAGCAACATGGATGGAACTAGAAGGGATCATGATCAGTGAAATAAGCCAGAAAGAAAGAGAAAAGTATCAAATGGTTTCACTTATAACAGGAATATAAGGGAGCCAAACAAGAATGCGACATTCAGCAGGGAAGGAGGGGAGGGTAAGGGCTCAAGAGGGGGGAAGAGGGGAGCACGGGTGACTATGGTGATGGCTTCCTGGTTGAACAGGTGGTGGGTAACCTATGGGGCACACACAATAATGTAAAAGATATGAATAACAAAAATAAAATAGATAAATAAATAAATAAAAATGGACTTTGTAATCGTCCAAATGATCACCTTTTTATTCATTACCTCTAAGTAATGGAAATCTGTCATTTTAGTCTATCCAGCATCTGTGCAACCCTCCCCTATTTTGGTAACAATGCACCTTTCCTTTGGAGGGTTATTCTTCCCCCTCCTCTTTTACCCCCACACTTATAGCAAATGGTCTTTATGGATCTGTCCATCCAGGTGCTCCTGTGCCCAAGGAGTGGGTACTGACCTATCTTGGGAGAGCATCTCTTGCCTAGGAACTTGGAGCTACAGTAACACAAGGCCAAAAAAAAAAAAAAAGATTTTAGGTTTGATGGACTTGTCAACAAAGCCCTGGGAGACTGCATTCCCTTCCTGCACCCAGATCCCCATGTTGTCCTGCTTCTCCACCTTTCCACAAATCCGGCACTCAGCTTTTCTTCTGATCCCATGAATGAGCCCAATGTACTGCTGATAAATTCCCAGAGAGTTCCTGTGGCTGGCGGCTGGAGAACCCTGCCAATACACTAAACAAAACAATCTCAGGGAAAAATTCCTACTTCACCTTTCCCTGACCTGAAAGTTTCCCTAATGGCCTACCCTCCTCATTTTACAAAAAAAAAAAAAAAAAAAAAAAAGACACTGGTAACTTGAAAGGTCAAGGTAACATAGCCAGGGTCATTCAGTTCATTAGTGGCAGTCAAATCTCCTACCTGCCTGTGTTTCCTGATCAGATTTTAAAACAATTTCCATTTTCCAGGAAGGTACCACCTCAACTGTGGTTGGAAGTTCTGAATTGTGACATTTTCTCCTCCCCATCAAGGTCTAATCTGGCCCTTCATCTCCACTTATCAAATGCTACATGAGAATGCATGCATCCTGCAAATATTCCAGCAAGCATTTGCACACCCCAAAACGCTCACAGCCTGCCTCTCAACACAGCTCCAAGGCACTGAGTTCAAGGGACTCCTGCCTTAGGTAAAGAGCTCCAAGTGTGGAGAGCCCAGTTCCCACAGGGGATCTTGTCAGCCGCTCACCAGGCACCACCTCGTCAAGCCAAGGACGTTCTATTCTGAGTGTGACCCCAGTATATTTCATTTCCTCTACAGAACACGAGTTTATTCTGGAGAGAGATGTTTTGGGCACATTTGTAGTAGCCCACAGCAGTACTTCCTTATACGCAGAACACAAAATCATCACATAAAAATCTGACCCAACTGCCAGTGTGGGACTTAAAATAAACAAACTCACCCCTAAAATTACCTCTCCGGGGCGGCCAACTTTGCACCTCAGCGTCACAGGTAGCGCGGGCGGTGTATGGAGACTGTGGCTATCAGAGCACAGTGCTCTTTGGTTCTTTGGGAAAGGCTGGGGACCACGGCCTTCATTTCTCTGTGTGGAGCCAAAGAGCTTCACAGGTCTCTGTGCACAAGCTCCAATTCTGTGCCCTTTGAAAAAGCAGTGACAAAGGAACCAGTGAGGAACTCACCACAAACAAACGGTTGCAAAAATTATGAAGGTGAAACCCAAGAGCTTCAAGTGTAGAAAATACTCATAAAGACATAAAGGAGGTCTGAGGGAGAACCCCACTAACACATACTGTTGGTTCCCACGGTGCACTTAGAAGATGGCAAATGCAAAGTCCAGCCTCCAGATGAAGCCAGGATCTTAGAGCACCCCCCTGCAACAGAGGCCGGGCCAAGGTGGCAGATGCTGCTGAAGGTGGGGGTGGGTCTGGGGCTTGTGGGGTGAGTGGCGGTCAGCACAAGGCAGAGCAGGCCTGGAACCTCCAGGGAAGAGAACAGAAAGCTGTGGGGGGCTGGCATCAGCAATGCCTGGACCTCAGCAAGAGCAAAACAGACCTCACCTACCACCCAGTGAGGATCAGAAGATCCTCCATGCACTTTCCGGGAATTCAGGCCTCCTGCATTTCCCCACCACCCGTGCAATGAGGGAGGTGCAAGGAAGAGATTGATCCAGGACCGTCCAAGTAGTGTTGCAAAACAATTTGGGAGCATCCCTAGGCAAATGGGAGATTCAACTCGAACTATGATCCCATGATTTTCTCTGCACCTTTGACTCATTTATTTGTAGTGGTCACTGGAGGGGGCTTTAATACATAGGTCTACCTTGCTTCTCTAGCCAGAGCAAGCCCTTTCCCTGTGACTCAGAAGCTGGGCTCACCCACAGACAGAGACAGTCCTCTCACTGTCCCCTGGCTGGCCGACCACCCAAATTGGGCGGGAGAGGGACTAGCAGAGGACTCCCTGTGACTCCACCCTCCGCCAGCATGGGTGACAGAGGCCAGCCGCTCCCCTTTCCAGAAGCTCACAGTCTCTTGAGAAACAGAATTATGTCAACAAACAGCTCTAAAACAATAACAACACCACTTCTGAAGGGGCTGCCCTGTGCCGGCACATTATCTCCATCCTCTAAAGAAACTTCACAAGAGAAAATGGAGGCAAATGACAAGCAGCCAAAAAGTGACATAGGCTGTTTCATGGCTCAGGTCTCCGTGCCTCAAAGCCCACACTCTTGTCTTCCTACTGCCCTGTTGCCTCACAGGGAAATAAGTGTGACAGTGGGGCCATACAGGGACAGTTGGGAGAACACAGATTAGGCAAATGAGGAAAGATTCCCTAGAGAAGGTGATATCTGAGCTGAGACCTTAAGACAAATAGGACTTTGTTGGCAAAGCAAAATAAGCTTGACTGTGTTCATTTCTTCATTCCAAGCCATATATCCAAAACCGTGCTAGGTGTTAGGAATATAGTGGGGAACAGATACAGCCTCTGTCCCCCAGAGATCTTGTTTCCTAGTAGAAAAGATGGAAAAATGAATGAAATTATTGCTAATTGTGTGTGCTGTGTAGAGACACGTAAGGAACTGAAATGGAGAATAACAGGGAAATCCACTTTAAGACAAGGAAGGTCTTTCTGAGCATGAGGGATGCTGGAGCATGAACGATAAGGTGAAGGCAATGTCTGGTTAAGTGAGGGGAGGCTGAGCATTTGAAGCAGAAGGGATGGCATGTTCAATAGCAGATTGGTTGGATGTTGGGCATGAGGGAAAAGAAGAGTCAGGCAGGACACTCCTAGATCTCTGGTTTGAGAAATGAGGCAATAATTGTGGCAGAAAGTGAAATGGCAAACACTTAAAGAGGAGTGGACTGTAACTAGGAATGGGACTAACTTTGACATCGCTGCAAGCCCCAGGTGGCAACACCAGGCGTGAGGATCGCTGTCGTGACATCCAGATCTAAGCTTAGGGTTCCTGGCACATAATAAATATTTCACCAATCTTTGTTAAAGGTTGAAGAATGGCGGCTGAGGAGCCAGGATAACCAAAGGCACAGAGGGTACAAAAATGCCACCATGTGTGAGGAGACCACGACCGGGGCCAGACCACTGAACCCACTCCACCATGAGCTCTGACATCTCCTGAGCTTGGCATGTACGGTGGACGGGAAGTTGCCGGCAGAACAAAAGACAGAAATGAACTACCCAATTCATGGCCAGGTTCTTCCTTCAGAAGTCAGAAATGGCACCTTGGAACCATTCTTGGGTGGGTTTTGGGATGGTAACATTTGAACTGTGAGCCTAATGAGCATGAAGTTCAGAGGAATCTGATTCACTTGGGATTTTTATAAAATAATCATGGGAAAATCAAGCCCCACAACTTGGGGAAATGAAAAAGGAGAGTGGGGAGACAGGGAGAGAAGAAACAGGACAGAACAGGGAAAGTGGCTTAACCCAGACTCTCTACACACTTAGAGTAGGAGCCGCCAGCCTCCAAGAACTTGACCTCCCAGGCCAACCCTGACCTTGGGGTCCTCACCACACTTCGAGCAGGCACAAGACACCCTTGAGCCTCCCCAATTACCAAGTTGTAAAGTAAAAGACTGTAATTCTAGCCAGGGGTTCTGGTGACATCATAAACCACAGAACCACAGCTCAATTCACCAGAAGCCCCAAGATGGAATTACACCCTTTTTTCCTAATCCAGGCAGCTCTGGTCACTGCCATTTTTTCATGATATAATAGAAGTAAGCAATATTTTAACCATGTGTGTGTGGCCTTTCTCCTCCAACCAGAGGGTCCCCTTACTCCTGCCTTCTCTCCTTCTCTCCCACCAGCTCTGGGCATCCCCTCCCAAGGGCCCCTTTAGGGATGCCCCTACTTTCTGAGGCTTCCCCTTCTCCAGGCTGGCTCCCTCCCCTCCTGTCTCCTAGCTAGCTTTGCCCTGGCTTCTACCTGAAACCTGCTGTGCACAGAAGCCCAGTCTCTTCTGAGTCTAGGGAAGGGCCCTGAAAAACAGATCCCATAGTGTTTCTGGAATAGCCCCCAAAGTAGCATAAAAATGAAGTCATACTTGAAATGAAACAGGGAAGTTGACAGCTTAAAGGAGAATCTTTCTGAAAATAAATAATTGCTTCCAACATCCTTTGGTTTGTTTTCGACTCCTCCTTTTCATAAAGTTTGCTTAATACAAAGTATAGCCGAGTGCCCAGACCTTTTAGTCCTGCTTCCCCACCTTAACCCTAAATTTGACATTTGGAAATCTCACCCAGGGAGAAACCATATGGGAGGGTAATAGCACAAACAGCTCTCAGGAATGAGCACCCTAGATGTCTCAAACACTTGCAGTAATCTTTACCCTTTTACCGAAGATAATTTTCTCCCTATTTTATGGAGGAAAGAAATTGAGGCTCATAAATGTGAAGTATTTTGCCTAAGTCCTACAGTTATTTAGTAAAACCCTTGCATTTGGCCCCAATCTGTCTTACTCGAAAGCCTATATATACGTGCTCGTTAAGTGTGTTCCCCCCAGTAAAACTGGGGAGTGGGGAGGGGCAATGCTGCAGGAACTCCCGTAGTTCTTTAGCAATCACCCTCATTTAACATGATTTTTTTTTAATTTCAGAAAGGATAAAAATTCTATTCTATGTTAAGGCACAAGAAGAATCAAAAGACACATTGTTGCCTGTGTGTTTAAAAAAAAAAAAAACACTAAGTAAATTATTTTGAAAGTATTGGCTTCCCCCAAACTAAAAACAACCAAAAAAAAAAAAAAGGTTAAACTCAGTATTGATATAATTTGGCAGAAATGAAGCAGACCAGCTGCTCTTTTTACAGTAGCATCCACAAAACACCAGTCTCTGAAAGGGGCACTTCACGCCACACAGGGAGTGCAGGCTTGAACCCTGGGCATCCAGGGGACATCCCAGTGACAAAGGGAAATGAGCTGCAGAGAGTTGATACTTTATGGACAAAATGACCTCAGGACTTTGTAAAACATAATGATGTTACAGCTGGACACCAGGCTCCTGGTTAAACACCACATGAAAGAGTAAGGAACACACGGGGCAGTGGTTCAGCATGCCAGCTGCAAACATTTGAGAAGCCGGCAATCTTAGGGAAAAGCTGGGTTAGGACAGAAAAAAAAAAAAGACAGCATTGGTTTTATCGTATTTGCCTAATGAAGCACATGGTTGGGTGGTATAGGGAAGATGGGTGAGGCAGCGACCTAATTTTTTTCCTCTAGCATCAGGGACAGTAAATAACATCTTCCCAAAGAATACCAACGGGGCAATACTGTCAGCATACATTACTGTAAGTGAAGTTACAAAGTTGAAGTGAATGCACAATGAACAAGCAAAGTGAGATGACAAAATCTCCTAGTGATGGAGAACAATTTATTCACTCCCAGAGACAAACATTTAATTACCAAATTAATCCCATATCATTGTACTCCACGGTGGAAAATCACCATCATCTTCTAAATGTAGAAAAACAACGAATTTCAAAATATCTTGTGGGTTTTTCCTCACTGACAGAAAATCCAGGAGCCTATGGGCATGGACCTGCAGACAGAGCCAGCCTTGATCTACTGCAGAGAAGGCACCCTCCCACCATGCCTTGCACCTCAAAGTTTCAATGAGGCAGCAGGTTTGAGTACAGGCACTGGAGCCAAACTGCCGAGGCCCAAGCGTGGCTATATGACATCAGACAAATTTCTTAATGGTCTATGTCTCAACTTTCTTTTCTGTAAAATGAGGATAAGGTACCCTACTTCATAGGCTGGTTGTAAGGATAAATGAAGTAATACATATAAAGTCCTTGGAACAGTGTGCAGTAAATACTCAACAAGTGACAGAATCCCATAAGCATCTCCATCACTTATACTTGTGTTGGTTAGAATTCTTACCAGGGATAGAAAGTCCAGCTTAAACTTGGCTCACATCCAAATTTTAGGGAACATAAGCCTCAGGTAAAGCTTGATCCAGGGACCCCAATGGTACTGTCAGGCCCTGGTTTTTCTCTCCATCTCTTCTCTCTCCTTGCTCCATTCCCATGGTGACAAGACATTGCTGCAACAATGTCAGAATATAGCCTCCCAGGTTCTAGTGCAGCAGGACTTGATCGAAAAGAAAGCAGTACACATCTCAGAAGACCCTGCACAAACTTGAGAATTCAATCTAAGCACACCAGGATGAATCACTGTTCTTCTTTTCCCCTATTACAGACAAGGTTGAGCACATTCTCATATGTTCACTGGCATTTACATCATTCGAGGGTGTTAACTTCATCATTTTATTCAAAAGACTTTGTGTTCATTATGTACAATGTGACAGCAGGATGTATATTCTTTTCAAGTAAACTGGTTTTATTGCAGGGGGTGTTTCCCAGATCTGCCAAAGCTAGCGGAGTCTCCTCTTGCAGCACAAGATGTTCACTCATATGATCTGTCAGTCTGCCGAAGCTTTCTGTTAAAACAGTAACTCCATGTGGCTATGTTCGTGCCTCACCCCACCTGAACCTATAGAAATACCCAAGCCTCCACATCTCACATTCTCTTCACCTGCCAAGTCCCACTCTGACACCCTCTTGGCTCCTGGGGCTGGTAATTTTCTCCAAGCACCATGGACAAGGCCTGACTTTAGATGTTCCCATTTCTTTTGATATCAGGATAGATCAACTCCATGTTCTTTTCTAAATACTTGATGAAAATGTGATTCCCCAGCTGCCCACATCCCCAAATCTCATTAAGAAAGTGCTAAAAAATGTGATTTCCAAACACACACAAATTTTCTGGATATCATGGCTCCAAAGGGTTCATTGCCTAATATGTCTGGGGAATAAGAGCCAAGAATTCTCCCCACCAACATGCATGGTGTCCTTGGCCTTGTTCCCAAGCATATCTGACCCAGGCAAGGGCCTTTTCTCTTCAAAGATTTAACTCAAATGTCACCTGAGTCTCCGAAACTGGAGTGAGTCATTCCTGCCTCCCTATTCCCAGGCTATCTGGCTCATGTTGGGAGCAGAGTTAAGATTATTAGCTTTCCTACACATATCATCTCCCACCCAACTGGAAGGTAGGGCTTTGAGTGTGTACTAAGAACTACTCAACATGGAGTTCCAACTCAGCACACATTATCTGAATGAGTCCACACCTGAATGATGGGATGTATTTCTACCGACAAGAACTACATAATCCTCTGACCCCACTGGAGGACATCCTCATGACTCAAAGTAGGAAGCAAGGCAACAGGATTAGGCTTTCTTCTTCTGTTTTGCCAAGTTATGTGCCATTGAACATGGCCAAAAATGATATAAGAAAGCTAGTATGGTGGATTTGAGGAGGGAAACAGTTTGACAGACATTTATCAAGAGCTACCAACATGCAAAGTGCTGAAGGTTTAAGTAGGTGAAACTACATTGTATAGAATAGTCAGGTTAGGCTAGGTTTTACTGGAGTAACAAATGATCCCTAAATCCCAGGGGCTCTGACAACAAGGATTTATTTTCCTGCTCATGCTACATGGCTATTGTGCATCAGTAAGGGTACTGATAGAACAGGCACCATCCCCACCACAATTTGTCACCATCGCAGATGGGCTACAAGAAATTAAATGATACATCTCATTTTCACTCACACCTCGTAGACCAGAATACAGTTCCACCCAACCAGAAAGAAATCAGAAAGTACAGTGTCAGGAAGGGGAAACTGAAAATATTAGCTGAGCAGCACTCAGAAGATCCATGATGGGTAAATTCTGAATGTGTCTTTCATTGAGGAGGGGATAAAATGTAGACAGGGAATAAAAAAAGCACCAGTCTCATGGAGGTAGGAAGGAGCTGAGGATTTGGGGGATGAAATGAACAGATCTCGAGGTTCCATAAGTGTGTGACAGTCTGCTGGCCCTGAGTTATCATTTGTTGCTTATAAAAATATGGAAATTCAGGACTCACCCCTAACTGAACTGAATTAGAATTGCATTTTAACAATCCCCGGGTGGCCTGTATGCACATTAACATTTGAAAAGTTCTGGTGTATGGGATGAGAGTATTTTAGGTAGTATGTGCATATGTTTTTATCTCAACCATTATTTGTTTTATGGCATTCTATTTTTTTCATTTATAGAAGCAATATCAGGTAAAACAACTATATCGCCAAAAGTTAATCAATTTAAGAAAAATACTAAAGCAAATAATAATTAGGTAAGACACCAATTTGGGGAAAAGTGTGACCAATAGCACCCAAATGCCTCAAGTCTGCGCCCCACTGCAGAAGCTCCCAATCCCCATTTGCCCAGCCCAGCCATCCCTCCACCCAGACTCAGGGGACTCCCCCCAACATCCTGTCTGCATGCAGAGTAACCTGTGTCCAGTCTCCTAGCAGTCACAGGAGGAAAAGACAGGACAGAGACATACCCAGAGCCTGTGAGTGGAAAGGGAAGTGGTCATTTAAATTCAAACTCTCTGGGAATAGGGATTTTTGTTGGAAATATGTGACTTAGTAAGTATTAACAGCCCAAATCATCCAGCTAATGGCCTCATTCCCCAGTCACTGTGAATGCATTGCATGTGCACATGCCCTCCAAGTTCTCTGCTAAAGTGATGAAACTAAAATTGAAAATACAAGTGAGAACAATGATGTTCACAATGTTCCTTTGCTAGCTTCCATCTGAAGTTGATTCATCAAAACAACCTCATTCTGAGTCCTCAAAGGCAGGGGATGGCTGTTTCAAAAGAGGTGTGTGTCTCTCTCTCCCCTGAAAGACGTCTCATACTACTCCAAAATCTGTGACTATATAACATGTGGCAAAAGGGGCTTTGTAGGTGAGCTTAAATGAAGACTGAAGATGGAGAACAGTGGCCCAGATTAAACAGGTGGGCCCAACATGAACACAGCGGGCCCTGTAAGAGGAAAGCAGGAAGTCAAAGGCAGAAAGGAGCGGAGGCAATGGGAGCAGAGGTCAGGATGATGCACTTTGAAGAAGAAGGAAGGGATCACCAGCCAAAGAAAGTAAGCGGCTTCTAGAAACCAGAGTGAAAAGAGAACGGACATTCCCCTAGGGCTTCCAGAAGAAACATAGCCCTGAGGACACCTTGATTTTAGCCACATATGATTTCATTTTGGCCTTCTGAATTCCAGGACTGTTATAGAATAAATCTACATTGTTTTAAGTCACTAAATATGCAGTCTAGCAAATAATGTGCTTTCCTTTGAAATAACTTCAAAGGAAATAATTTCATTATAACATTTATATCTAACTATATAATGTTAAAATTTATATATATACATGTTATAAAAATTATAACACAATTTTTGACGAGAAATAACAAAACCAGGACAACCTCAAATAAAAAGACATTATTCAAGGACCTGTTTTCAGTATTTTACTTAAATTCCAGGTTTCCAAAAAGCTCAGTGGCATTACAGAAGGACTTAGTACACTTAGTCACAGCCGCGAGAGGAAGACAATTCACCTCCATCCCATTGCCAGGGCAAGGGAGAAGAGGCACCTTCCAGCAGTCTGTGGGGGTAGCCCCTTGGCCACCTACTCATTAAGACCCCCCAGGTCAATTAGCTCATAAGTGTCATTGTCCAAGCTCCCACCCCCAGTCCTACAAAATATGCTGCACAGTCAAGTGGTCCCCCCAAGGAAAACTCCCAAAGAAAAATAGCATAAATGCCATTTTAACAGTGTAGATGGACAAATTGAACCAAAAGATGTGTCCTTTTCCAAGACTGTTGGCAGAAAATGACCATGTCAGTCACTCCCACAAGGATCTCTACCTGTGATGAGAAGCCCTGGATAGGTGTGGGGGGACACTGGGTCTCACCTTCCTGACCCAAATCCAAATAGGATTCTATGCATTTCAAGAGAAAAATGGAAGGGCACTTCTTGCTATTTGCCCCAATTCTCCTGGTCCCATTTTGCACTATATTTTTAAATGTCAACAATGGTTTTCTGTTTTTCCCATGGACCCAGAAACTGAAGGGCATTTATTTCCTAGTTTCCAACAATGGTTTTCGAGCCACAAAAAATTAACTCACACATCCTACTTTTGTTTCTTGAAGGACAACGAGCCAGATGTTGGGCTGGGGCCTTTTCTACACAGAAGTCTGAGTCTGGTTTCTACTCAGTCCCTCTCACTTGTGCGACTATGACCGAGTCACGGTGTTTCTTGGAGCCCTGTTTCCTCATCCATAAAACAGGATGATAATTCCAACTTCCAAGGTTGAGAGGATGAAGTTACTAGATGACATGGTGTAGGGAAGCACCTAGTTCATTGGCCGCTCCATAAGTGACGGCACTTTTCTCCTAAATTAAATATGGTGACCTCACATTTTTTATTAGTTATGACTAAGAGACACGACATTTTATGGGATTTTTTCTTGGACTCCTAGGCAGGAGTGAATATAATGCTTTCTGACTGAGCCAACTCCTCATCCTACTGTCCTTGTGCTCCCGTGAGCATTGTTGCTATATACCCAACATCAACTCAACCCAACAGAACCAGTTTTCTGGTTTTCACCCTTCCCTTAAAAGGCTGTGGTTACCCCAAGATCTGAGCTTGCCCCCACTCCCAGGATGAGTCACACTGGCCAAAGGTAATTCCCAATTTGGTTCAGGAATGTGCATTCAATCCAACCATCACAGGGCATTTTCACAACAATAGTTACTGGGCCAGGGTGAGTTTGTGGTTTAAGCTGCCCTAACTGGAGGGCACTGGGCATACAGCATCCATTTTCACTCCATAAAATTTACAAACAAGCAGGTCCATTTGCTTCAGGCCACCATATGCCACAACGAAGAGGGCCAGCTTGAAGGTCAGAGTTAATTTGTGGCCAGGGTTGAGCCAAGAAAGTCACAGAGAAATTTGATCATAGTATACCTGAAACCCATACCAACTCTTGAATGAACATCTCTGTTACCTGAGATAGTGAGTCTTCTGATTGTTCATATAAGTTTGCATCAGGCTCAAGCTAGAGGACTCTCCATGGAGGATTTTTTCACCTCTATGTAAAAAGGCATGTGCTATACAGAAACACTAGTCCTTATAATTGCTTGCAATTCTATAGAGTTCTCCTTAAAAGGTTGGGAAAGGGCAGGCAACTACAAGGCTAGGTGAGTTTAATGAAAAAATCCAAACCAACAATCACGTTTTCTCCTCAGGGAGGCAAGAAAGCCATTGAAGGTGGGATGGTGATGAATCCTGGGAGAGTTTCAATGGGAAGTGAAATGAGATACTAATTTACTCCTCTATTCCAGAAATTGCCATTCTCCTCTGCAAGGCAGCAAGCCAAGGTGAGAGGAATCATTCAAAATCTGAACTCTAATCTGGGTTCAGATCCTGATTTCCATACTCACCAGCTGTGTGCCTTTGGACAAATCACTCAGCCTCTCTGATTTACTATTTATTAAATGTCTTTAAATAGCTCCTCATACCAAGCACTGTTTTAAATGTTTTCTTTGGATTATCTCACTTAATCTTCATACCCTGGGTATGTTTAACTCATGGGAAAATAAGCCCAGAAATAAATAACTCATGCAGAATCAGAGAGCAGCAATGGATTAAGGATTGGAACTCAAAGAGTGGAACATCAGGACATCTGGTCGACCACAACTACCACATCATACTACCTCTAGCTTTGGAGAAAAAGGAGTGGCTACTCATCCAGGCAGGAAGTTGATTTCAAGTGGTAGGGAAGCTTCAATACTGAAGACCCTGCCATTATTTTAATTTTAACTCACTCCCACTGACATCCCCAAAGTTCTAAAAACTTTCTGTCAGCTTTCCGTTTATAACATGGGTACAATTGCTAGTGGTCTCCTAAATTAGGCATTACAGGTATGTTGGTTGGGTTGGGAGCTGAGATCCCCTGTGGTCATACTTCCCCAATACCATTAACAATATCAAGACTTAAAACATACTCAGCAATAGAAAACTTCCCCCACTGAGAGCATCCTAGAGAGGCTAGGACACCAAGTCCTCTCTCTAGATATTGTGGGTCCCACACCTCTCCTGTACCTGGTCAACTCCAACTTTAATCCTGCCTTCCAGCTCCAAGTTGCAGACAAGCAAACTGACTCCCCACCTGACAGGAAAGTCCCAGCCATGTCATTACCTCCACACAGAAAACAAAATCATGGAAATACCACCCCTACCAACTTCCAGTCAATCAAGCAATTTTAGCCCAATGTCTTCATCCAATAACTGGGATGGCTTACAGAGGGTCTGCCCACCTCACACAAGGAGGACCGATGAGATCATATATGTATGAGCACTTTGCAGGCCATAAAGTATCCCACAGACATCATGGCCACAGGATTAATGAAAGTGTGGCCATTTCAATTCCTTCATTTTAAAGCTTCATGGAAAATAGCAACAAAAAGGCCACCAGATAGGCATAAGAAAACAGATAACAATAAAAAGCTACAGAGTCTGAAGTTCCATAGACATTAGCCATTTGATGTTGAGAGTCTTGTCTGGAAACAGGGGTGGTAAAGTCCATGCTGTGGCTATGAGAATCCATTTGAATTTCAAGTGCTGTTCAGAATATGTTTCTCCTGAATATCATCAATCCCTCCTCATTCTTGATTTCCTTCTGGGGGACATCCCTACTGCAAACAGTCTCAGAGGGGTTGCCACTCAAAGAGGCTTGGCTTCCATTTTCTCACTGGTCCTCCTTGTGTAAGGTGCACAGACTCTCTGTCACCCATCCCAGTTATTGGATAAAGACATTGAGCTAAAATCACTTGATTGATTGGAGGTTGGTAGGGGTGGTATTTCCATGATTTTGTTTTCTGTGTAGAGGTGATGACGTGGCTGCACCAAAATCCCCAGCAATGCCATAGCTTTCCTGCTGAGAATCAGAAAACCATGTGACATAAAGACAGGAAATGGCTGAAGCAGAAAAGACTGTGGTTTGGTCCAATCACCAAGAACTGTGCTGATTTTCATTTGGAAGGCCAGGCATCTGCTATCCCTACAGGTCTGTGAGCTCCCTGGGGTCTCCTGACATCACCCATATTTGTTGGCCAGAGTGGAGTTCTGTTTCTAACTTCTTGAGTGAACTAACTAATTGATCCAAGAGCTTAGCATAAGAGTTTACTTAGTACATACCACACATGCAACAATAACAGCACTAGATTCAGCAAACTATTTTTGAACATGGGCCCCTAGGCTTGTTTACCCCCATCCTCACCTTTCTTTCCTCCTTCATATGATTTGGTGCCCTTCTTAGTCCTCCTTCATATGATTTGGAGCCCTTCTTAGTCCTCCTCTACCTTTTACTCCCCTTCCAGCAAAAGACAAGACCCAAGACCCAAAACTTATCTACTATGAACACCATGAGTTTTGCCTACTGAATGGACTCCTATTCCTATACATTGCAGGATTCTACCTTCTTGTCCCTTATGGTTTGGTGAGACCTACTTCTGGCTCATGAGTTGTGAGTGGAAGTGAGATGTGTCATTTATCTGTGCATGACTCCGTTCAAACGCCCTTATGCCAAGAGGGTGGTTTCCTGAGTGCCCTGTCAACTCACAGTGAACAATGGTTATGTAGCAGTTTGTTGTTAAAATCCACTGGAACTTATGGGTTATTTATTACTGCAGCAAAACCTAGCCTAAACTGACTAATAGATACAACTTAGTTTCACCCACTCTACTCTTTAGTACTTTGGTAGCTAGGTAAGTGACCTATCAAATTGCTTTTCTACCTCCCAAAACTACAACTACCATGCTAGCATTCTTATGCCTCTTTGGCCATATTCAGTTGCACAGAAATTGGTAAAACAAGAAGAGAAAAGAAAACCCAATTCTGTTTCCTTGCTTCTTATTGAGGTACATACAAGCTAAAGTGGAATCCACATAGCAATTCTTTTTTTTAAAGATTTATCTATTTATGCATACAAGCTGGGGTACAGACCAGAGAAGTGGGGTGGTGAGAGGGTTCACCAGAGACAGAGTGGGGAGCAGAACAGGCAGATCGATGGAAACACACTGCTGAGGGAAGCAGCGGGCAAGGCAGGAGAGGTCTGCTGCGCCTTGTGGGAATCTCCCCGGCTGGGCATCAAACTCGCGTCACCATTGCCGACAGCTCCACAGCGCAGCACTTGACCACTGTGCCACCGGGGAGGCCCCCACATGGCAATTATTAACCCTCTGCAAAGGTCTTATACTTTTCCATACCAATCACCTTCTGCTATGAAATTTTGGTTCGAGCCATATGAGTATGAGTGAAGTTTGAACTGCCCTTCCATGGAACAAGCATTTTCCCATATAATCCACTTGGCTGATGTGAACAGGTGACAATTTCTTCCATGTGAGATAAGATCACCTCTCACTGAACCATAAGTGCAGAATAAATGTGAACTGAAAACATAACTATGATGGAAGAACCAAAGCGTAGTGAGAATGCACTGCACGAGGACTAAGAAATATAGGCTTTACTGTCAATTTTGCCATCACAATTGTCCAATAGTGTCTTTGGAGGGCAAGTGAAAGAAATCCAATTCAAACAACTTATGCAAAGAATAGAAGATAAAAACTTCTCCAGGTTCTCAAAAAAAAAGTCAAGCAGAAATAATCTCCTCCATGACCGGTGCTGCTGTCTTTTCATTGGCTCTATTCCCGAATTTGCTTTGCCAAGTGGCAACAAAGATGACCACAGCTCGTGCAGGCTTATACTCTGCACAGCAACCCCAGGAGAAAGGGACACCTCTTTCCAAGACTTCCAAGATTTCAAAAATCACAGAATGGAATTTCATTGGCTTGGTTTTAGTCACGTGCCCATCTCTGAACCAATCACTGTGGCCAGGGAAATGCAAGTGCTCGATTGGCCAGGGCTGGGGCTCAAGCCCACCCTTGGAGTTGGAGAGTAGGGCTGCTTCTGTCAAACCACATGGACTGAGAACATTGGGAGAATGTCTCCCCAAGAAAATCCAATTGCTCTTTCCAAAAGGGGAGAAATGACTTCCAGAAAGACAAAAGCAACTGTGAGCCATCCAGCTGCCAACCTCTTCCCAGCCTCCCCAGCCCATCAATCCTAAGTCAAATTCCTCCTCAATCTCCCAAGGAAACTGCAAAGGCCCTACAATACAGCATCATTTCAACACAAACAGATTGCAAAGTGATACTGACAAAGATGCAAGAAGTCATGAATTCCAGGAGAATGATGATAGAGAACTACTCAAATCAAATGCAGGAGTGTTGGCAAAGGAGGATCTGGCTGAAATTCAACCAGCTTATAATTGAAAAGGAAAAGTCTGCAGAGATGATGCTAAAATAAGAATTTCAAAAAAATGACTTAAACATCATAATTTGATGTCTCAAATCTTTTTATAAGATGACTATGGATATCAAATAGTGCTATCCTATGAGCTGGCTTACAAAAATTACACCAAAGAAATCAACATATGACTCTTACTTTGTATGTTCCATGAGTTAATGCACAATTGCATTCATAAGCTAAATTTGGTTCTCTTCATGTCCTTTTTCCCAAGTAAATGAACATGAAAGGAATCTCATTGAAGTCTTAATATTAATTTCCCCCAATACTAAAGAGAAATAAAAAATTCATAAATTTATTGGAATTCTTGTGCTCCCTATTCTGAGAAATATCTTTTCATATCTTCTGCTCAAGCTTTTACTTTCTTTTCTTAATTAATTTTTGGTGTTCTTTTTATATCCTTGATCTGCTCAAGCTTTTACTTTCTTTTCTTAATTAATTTTTGGTGTTCTTTTTATATCTTTGATACTAATTTCTGTTTGTGAGTATTGCAAATATCCTATTTTTGCAAGTGTCTTTTAATTAATAAAGCATCAGTGAAGCAGGTTTTGTTTAGTTGTCTGAATGTTTGTTTTAGATTCAATAAGAAATTTCAGCTTCTATTTTAAGGAGTTTCACTCTGATTTTTTCTTTCAACATTCTTAATCAGGACCAGAAAATAACTCAAGATCTTTCCTTGGGATGGTCAGATCAGACATATTTAGTGGGACTGGCATTTCCCTTCCATAATATGGTTTGTCTTAAAATTAATAACTTCTTGCAAAGATCTTCAAGTTACCTTAAGTTCCTTCTTGGAAATTAGAAAATACTCTAGTTACATCAGTATCACACCTAAATCCATCATTTAAGTTAACCCTTTTCTAAGGAGCTATCCTTAAGTAATCAGTCTTGCCATATTAGGTTCCAATGTAGAAAATAAATCTTTGTGAAAACTCTGTAAGTACACTGAATTTCATTTATATCCATGCACTCAAAAGAAGTACATTACTCCATGTGAAAGAAAAGAAGTTATACCCTTACCTCATGCCATATTAGAAAAAATTAATTCCTGATGGAGTAAAATTCTACATGAAAAATTAAGCAGTATCAAAAGAACATTTTCATAAAATCTGTAGGAGACCACCCTAGTAATAGGGATGAAAGTTAGAAACCCCAAAATGAAGGGGAGGAATATCCAACAACAAAACATTTTTAACATTTTAAGGTGCAAGTTTGTTAATCAACCCAGTTAAAATTTGAATATGCAATAAGGATATGTAGCCACACACACACAAAATAGACTAGATCCTGAATTGGTTCATGTGATTTTCATTATGTCATTGAAGACCCAGGCTCCATCTTTCTCAGTCTGTCATTCTCAACTTTAGCTTTTGGTTTTGGACTTGTTCTAAGATACCGTTGCTGACATAAGCATCACATCGTCCCTCTACAGTACCCAAGGGTATGAGAAAGAAAGACAACATTCCTTGGGTCCCTTTTTAAGAGCCCAAACCAGCCTATAGACCTCCCTTCTCAGAAATCCCCAGTAGACTTCCTCCATTGGGAACTCCACATTTTCCCTACCTCTCATTGGCTATAACCTCATCACAAGACTATAACTAAGGCACAGAATTAGTAAGACATGGAAGATAACTATCATTGGTTTCAATTAATCAAAATCCACCCTTAGAACTGGAAAGAAGTCCATCGCCCCTAATCCTTAGTGCCCATGGCTGTCCCTGCTCACAAGAAAGAAGAGGGGATAACTGTTGGGTAAACAACCTACAGTACCTGCCATGCATAACATAAAATCTACAAATAATCTACAAATAATCACTGAATTTAGAATATACATTGAACAGTCCTATAGAACTTCAGGCCCTAGTGCAAGAATTGGCAAACTTTTCCTATATAGACCAGATGATAAATATTTCAGGTTTTGAAGGTCATGTGTACTCTTGTGCAACTACTCAACTTTGTCACTGTAGCTCAAAAGCAGCCATAAGACTGTACCTTAACAAATGAGTGCAACTGTGCTTTAATAAATCAATATTTACAAAAACAGGTAGAAGGTCAGATTTGACCCAAAGGTTGTAGTTGGTAAACACCTGGTTTAGTGGAAAGATAAGCATATAAACCAAAATTTCACACCAGCCTTTTAGAAAGGGAGATAAGTCTTGGTTGGCAAACCCAGGGCTTAAGCATTCACTTTCCAATTGACCATAGTCACCACCATTCCCAATCGTCATACTCCAATCCACTTTTCACATTTACTGTCATGATTCCTGAGTAAAGGTAAGGGTTATTTCACTCAAAGTTCCAAAAATATCCATTGCTTATTTATGGTATCTTTAGAGAGAGAATTTTTTTGTACATAAATTTCATTAACAAATACCATGTGATGAAATCATTTGTTCCACTGTGATCCTTAGTATACTTTGGGTGCACACACACACACACACCTAGATGACTTGGACACTGATGTTCCTGGGCATGCAGTCCAGAGGATCCCTGTGATAACCCTCTCTCAAGAGTGATCAACAGCTCTGAGTGGTCCCTGTTGACAAGCTCCGTGGTAACCCAATCTCTGCATTCTGCTGACAAGCTGCACTCCCGTGGTTTATGAGCTCAGTGGAATCCCTCAATAGAATTATACCCTTTTACTGAGTCCTGAACCATATATTATCATGAATACTAAACCAGTTCAAATGGTCCATCCTCTCTCCCTTAACATTAGACAAAGCCTTCAGCAATTACCCTTCTCTTTAAAGAATGTGTTTTCTTTGGCATTGAATCCTGCTGAAACCTGATGTGCCTGGGTCTTCTGCACTTTACCTTCAGGCTCTCTGCAAGACTGCCTCTGACTCATACCCATGTCCGGGGCCACTGAGAGAAGGAGCACAGGGAAGTGAAATAATTCCCTTTCCAAAAGAACGGGGTTGGCAACGAAATTTTCAAGTGTAGCCTCAACTACAAAGTGAATGACTACAACCTTTACAAAGAGCAGTAACCTGATACCTTCAGATGATGTCAAGGCCTTCATAAGGATGTTTTCTATCCCCAACAACCCTAACCCTCTCCAAAAAATGAAGCTTTTTTCAATTATTCTAAACAAAGAGACTTGCCATTTATTTTTATTCACTTAATATATATCTATTCAGCATCTCTTGTGTATTGGATACTGTGTTAAACACAGTGGATACACTGGGCACTGGTAAAGAAGAAGATCTAACAGTCTCATGGGTGTTGGGAGGGAGGTGGGAGTAAAGGATAAATGAGTCATCAAGTCTGTGATATGAAAGTAGGTCATTAGAAATGATATGAAGAGAAAGGAAAGGCGGCTGTGTGTATGAGTTTCCTTAGCTGCTGTAAAAAAATTAACTCAAATCTGGTGGTTTAAAACAACACAAACGGGGGCCTCCCCAATGGTGCAGCGGTTGAGCACTGCGCTGTGGAGCTGTCGGCAGTGGCGACGCAAGTTTGACGCCCAGCCAGGGAGATTCCCACATGGCGCGGCAAACCTCTCCTGCCTCGCCCGCTGCTCCCCTCAGCAGTGTATTTCTGATCTGCCTGTTCTGCTACCTGCTCTGTCTCTGGTGAACCCTCTCACTGGCCCACGCCTCTGGCCTGTACCCCAGCTTGTATGTATAAATAAAATAAATCTTTAAAAAGAAAAAAACCACACACAAACATATTCTCTCACAATTCTGGAAGCTAAAAATATAAAATCAAGGTGTGAGCAAGGCTATACTCCCTCCACACTCTTCCCAGTTTATAGTTACTCTGGTTACTCTAGGTGTTCCATGGCTTGTGGCTGCATCATTCTAATCTCTGCTTCCATTCACATGGCCTTCTTCCTATCTCCCTAGGTATTTTTCCTCTGTCTGTTATGAAAACATCTGTCATTGGACTTAGGGCCCACCCAGACAATCCAGGATGACATTATCTTGAGATCCTTAACTTAATTACATCTGCCAAGATCCTTTTCTAAATAAAGTCATATTCAATGAAAATAAATAAATAAGCACTTCTCCAAAGAAAATATACAGATGGTCAATAATGCACACGAAAAAATGTTCATCACCTCCTATTACAGGGGAAATGCAAACCAATACCACAACAATAAACCACCTCACACCAGTGAAAATGGTCCATGTCAAAAAGACCAGAAACAGGGGCCTCCCTGGTGGTGCAATGAGTTAAGTCTCAGTCTATAAAGCTCAGCAACTGCAGCAAGAGTTCAATGCCCAGCCAGGGAGATTCCCACAGGGCGCAGCAGACCTCTCCTGCCTCGCCCGCTGCTCCCCTCAGCAGTGAACTTCAGTCGATCTGCCTGTTCTACTCCCCACTCTGTCTCTGGTGAATACTCTCACCACCCTACACCTCTGGCCTACACTCCAGTTCTTGTATGCGTAAATAAATAAATCTTTGGGGGAAAAAAGACCCGAAACAAGTGCTGGAAAGGGTGTGGAGAAAAAAGAACACTACTAGCCAAGATATGCAAATAACCTAAATGTCCAAAAACAGATTAGTGGAGCAAGAAGATGTGGTATACAACTGAGAGGAGAAAGCAAACTGTACCAAATGAATAATGATTGTGTGTGTGTGTGTGTTTGTGTGTGTGTGTGTATAATATAGAAAAAAAAGATGTGGTATAATATACACAATGGAATACTACTCAGCCATCAAAAAGATAAACTCATGCCATGTGCAGTAACATGGATGGAAAGGATTATGCTAAGTAAAATAAGTTAGAAGGCAAAAGTCAAATACCAGATAGTGTCACTTATATATGGAATACAGTAAGACCAAACAAAGGGCCAGACAAAGACAAACTTTAAAACCAATCCTTGAAAGCTGATTGAGAACTGAGGTAGCCAGAGGGGGAGGGGAAGGAAAAGGGATGAAAATAGGGGAGGGAGCACAATGGACTGTGGTGGAGGACTATGGATGCTTCAGTGGTGAGTACACTATGGTGACTACCCCTGAAGGGGGAGATCATATACTTCCAAAATACTAACAATAATGTAAACCTATAGTTCTCAATTTAAAAAATTTAATAAAATTATATCAGAAAAACAAATAATGTCATATTCACAAGTTCTGGGACAGGACCACCATTCATCCTACTAGACTGAAAGAGATAACAGTGAGATACCTTCTTCACAGTGGAGGGGGTCAGGTGAAGGGGAGGGAGGTAGAATTTAAGCCAAAAATTAAGTATGAGGAGAAACATGCCATGCAGGATGAAAGAAAAGTGGAGATAAGAAAAAAGGTGTTGCTGGCTGAGGGCACAATGTGCGCAAAGACCCTAAAGCAGCTGAGTTACAGCACTCCAGGTCAGTGTGGCCAGAACAAAGTGAGCAAAAAGGCCCAAGATGTCCTGGGAGGGGTGGGAAGAGGTGTATCCTTAAGGTCTTGGAAATGACCATAAGAAAGTGGAATTTTACTTTAAGTACAAGAAAAAGACACTGCAGAGTTTTAAGCATAAAAATAGAGTGGTTTAATTTGCATTTCATCTTGAAGATATTTTCAAATAGCACAGCTGGCCTCAATTTTAAATTGGGAATACAATTTTTATTGTAGTATTAGCAATAACAAATGCATAGTATTTTATCATTTACACTGCTAGGTGCATTAATTGGACTAATAAAAAAATGCATAACCCAAATACAAGCCAGCACACCATGCGGTCCAGTGTCTGATACCACATTTTAGGACATGCAGTCTAGAGAACAAAACAACTCAAAGCAATTCCAACCTTTATCAGCATCTCTTCTAGACATCACAGGGGTCCATACCAACGATCAAAAACCTCTTTCCCCATTGCTCTCGTTCTCATTTCTCATCTCTTCTAACTCACAGCTTCTTCAGCAGCTTCTCTCCTCATGCCGTCTTCACTAAACCCCAATGAAATCTCTCCCACAACCCTAGTCTAAGGTAATTGACCCCTTTACCCCCAACACCCCACTTTTGAACCCACAGTCACTCTTAGCAGAGAGGAGGCAGAACCTGTGTAACATGAACAGAATCTAGAATCCAAAATCCTTTCTCTCTCTGGGTCACAGCGTAAATTCCATGTCTCATCTAACCTCTTTCCACACATATTTTTTTTCTTCCTTTTTAATTATTACCTCCATGACAACACACACTACATCTTATACCTTTTTGCCTCTCCTATACTGTCTAATGGACCTCTTTGCACAAAGGTAAGATATATCAATAATAGCCTGCCGAAGACCCCAAATTCTTGTTCTGTGATCATGCATTCTTCCCACATCAACTACAAAGTTACTGAGCTGAAACTGTCTGGTCTTAATTAAGCTTTGGCGACATCTGTCATGAGTGATTGGTGACATTTTTCCATCCACTCATCACTCCTAAAAATGGACTTGTTCCTGCTAACAAGGAATCAACACACTAAGGCAGCCCAGAGCAGAGGTGAGGGAGGGTGCAGGAACCCTCCAGGGGATGCACAGGGGGCAGGAGGGGCTGCCACTCTAGGACCCTCCCCCAATGCAACTGGTATAGACAGCAGCAGAATCCCCTACTACCAGAAACATGTTCTAGCAGTTAGACACAATCCTAAAAGAGAGAGAAGAAAGCTAAGAGAATGAATCTCCAAGAAAAGCTTGCAAAGCTCAGGAGGCTGTGTTCCACCATGGTCTACAGGCTCCTCTAGCAAAGGACCTGTGCTTAGTTCAACTTTCAATGTCTACCTCCCCCTTGACCTTCCCCTCTACACTCCTAGGACTCAGCACTCCTTGAAGTCAGTTGGCAAATTGATGGGGGTGTGGTTGGGTGAGTGAATGGGTTGGTTGGTTAAGTTAGCAACTAAAGTCTCTAATAAGAAATCATAAATTCTGTTCCCAAATGCTATTCCTCTGAGACTGAGACCATAGGTCATATTTGCTCCAGCTACCTTAAGCCAACACACCCCCAAACTTCCCAAATTCAGACTAATATTAATGATTTCTTGGAAGACTCAGTGTGGTAAAATAAGTATATATATTTGATTTTTGTCCTGAGCTGCTGGCAGAGAACTCCTAAAATCCTTGGAATTTTCTGAGTGATGGGAATGGCTCTGTCATTCCCAATGCCCTCCCTCTGATGAGACCTGAGCTTATGCTAGTGAAGTGACTCTTGGCAGACCACCAGACCACTTCAGGATGGGAGCTGGATGCCAGAGGACCACTCATGTGCCCGGGCACCTGGAACTCTCAGCCCAACCCAGCCCAGCCCGTGCTGCACAGCCCCAATCTCTGGTGAGGGGGAAAGGGTGAGATATTGAGCTCAACCAACAATAGCCAGTGATTTAACCAACATGCCTAGCAATGAGACTCTGATAAAAGTTCTGAAATACGAGGCTAAGGCCATTTTCAGGTTGGTTAACATATGGATGTGCTGGGAGGGTGGCATCTCAGGAGGGCATGGAAGCTGTGCCCCACCAGCAGCCCAACCTAACTATGTGCATCTCTTCCATGCGGCTATTCCTGAGTGGTGTTCTTTATTATAAAACTAGCACTTTGCTGAGTTTTGTGAGTCATCCTAGCAAACTATCAAACTGAAGTAGCAGTGCAGAACCCCCAAACCTGTAGTTAACCAGGCAGAAGTACAAGTAGCCTGCGGATCCTATGTGTGACTCGCACTGGAACTACCGGCATCCAGTGGGCCTGAACCCTTAACCTGGGAGTATGTGCTTATTCAGAACTGAGCTGAATTGTAGGACATCCAACTGGTGTCTACATTCCATTGGGACTGGGTGTTGGAAAAAACAAACACACAGAGACTCCAAAGACGCTCAGAAGCAACCAAGAGGTCCACATCTAAGTCATTTGATGGACAATCTGGTTAAAACTTGATAATTTTAAGCTAGCATGGCCATTTTAATTTTTTCCAATATTTCACTGACTTCACTTAAATCCCTCCTCAAATCTAAACATTGTTTAAGCTCCTACTATGTGTAAGGAGCCATAGGGCAGATGTGTTTCACACTCTTAAGCTCATGTTACTCCAAAAGACTTGATACACTATGTGGGCCTCCCACACTTGTGGTTGACATCTAAAATTGGCATCATACATTTAAATAGTACAAAGGATGTAATTCCCAGTGCATTGTAAATATTGACATTTTATAAATATAAAACTATTACATCACTCTTTGAAATGTTTCCAATGGAATCTGAAGACCATAGCAATTGGATACTCACCAATTGGATACAGCTAGTTTCAAAAGATACATGAACAAATTCCTTGTGCTTTAGAAAAGTTTATACTTTTCCCTTTTCCGCTTTGAAATCATGCTTATGTTTCTTTGTAAAACTTTTTTTAAGGATCACGTTTATGCTAGAAAGTCTTTTATTAATCACCCTATCATAATTCGATTCATAGTAGAAAGATAGATAGAAACTGAAATTATAATTTACTTTTCATTTCCTGAAACCATTAGGCTCTTAATTTTTTTTTTTTTTTATCAAGCCAGCAGGGAGACAGCAACTTGGGCCCCCTGAGAATCTTCATATGCGTTTATTTTTTTAAAGATTTATTTATTTATACACACAAGCTGGGATACAGGCCGGAGGCGTGGGGCGGGGGGAGGGCTCACCAGAGACAGAGTGGGGAGCAGAACAGGCAGATCGACGGAAATACACTGCTGAACATTTAAATTTTCCTTCTGGGTTGAGCTATCATTGAAATTATTCTTCGTATACATTTTGTCAAGACACTATAGGTATTACAAATGTTAATGTATAAGTACTAAATATGCAATTTATTGAAAATATGTGTCTTAGTCAAGATGAGAAGGAATATGAAGGTTTCACAGATAGCAGTGTTTTCTATGTGAGAGAGGACTGGGTCTGCCTTTGCAACAGTGAGAAGAAAATTCTGGAGTGAGTAGGAGAAGAGGTGAACTGCCCTCCATAGTAGGTACATTCTCAGGCAAAGGTGCTTGAGCAAAGGACACTTAAATGAATTCCTTTGAAACTAACTTTGCCCACATCCCTTTGGAAAGTTTTCCCATACTTCTGAGGGAACTAGAAGCCCATGTTTGAAGATCAAGTCATAAGTCCTTTGGATAACAACAAGACACAACTTCAGTCTTCCAGGCACTTTTATAAGGGAGGAGGGGAGGAGGGGAACTAAAAGCAATTCACCTGAGATTAATAACAGTCAAGGACCTAAAGAATTGATAGAGATAACAGATATGGTGGGCAGGAAAATATGGCCGCCAAGGACATCCACATGCTAATCTTGTGAATCTGTGAACATGTCCCATCATGGCAAAGGGAATTGGGTTGTCAATCAACAGATCTGAAGGGTACCCTGAATTATTCAGGTGAGTCCAATATAATCACCTGGGTCCTTAAAAATGGAAGGTGGTGGCAGGAGAGATTAGATGGGGACCATCTGATCTGCTTTTATAGATGGAGGAAGGTGACCTCTAGAAACTAGAAGAGACAAGGAAATTCACTCTCCTTCAACCCTCCACAAGGAATGCAGTTCTGCTGACACCCTGAGTATAGCCCAGTGAATCTAAGTTGGAATTCTGACCTATACAACAGAGAAAAGAAATTTTTATAGTTTTAAGTCACTAAGTTTGCGGTGTATAGTATGGTTACAGCAGCCCAGGGGACTAATACATGAAACATGAGGCATCCTGGTCTCTCAGAGCTATCTGCTCCCACCAGGAGCTGACAGGGACGGTGGTCAAGCACTGCCCAACTGAAGGTAAGCCTCATGGGGTGTGGATCCCACCCCTGCCAGCTAGTGTCGGGGTGCACAGAACATGGGTGTCTCAGAACACAGGCCTGAGGCCCACTCGTCTGCTGCCACCATTGTTCCTGTGTCCGCCCTATGGGCTGTGGGCCCCAACAGGTCTGAATAAAGGCCAGGTCCTCATACCACTAGTCCTCATGACAACATTGCAGAGTCATTCCCTTCCCACATTTGAGGTAACTGAGGCTCAGAGATGTGGAGGAATTTGTAACTGGCAATGGCTAACTCCATCCATTACCCTGGAAGCTTTCAACAACACTCCTAAGCCCCAGTGCAGACCCTTGGAATAAGAATCTCCAGGAATCAAAGCCAAAAGTCTTTCTCCAAGGACCCCATGTGATTCCAGTGCCCAAGTAGGCTACACAGTGTAGCTCTGAGCCACCAGAGTAAATCCTCATTTCTGTTTAGTGAAAGTAAATCAAGGCACATAAAATTTTGAAGCATTTGAGCAAGATAAGCGCTTGGGCAGAGGTTTTATGGAGAAGATGTGGAAGCAAAGCAAGGCAGGCACCTAATTGGCTGTTGTTTTAATGGTGGTCTTTGGGGGGAAATCTAGTTATTGGCTGTTTGAGGGTTCCTGAGTTTCATATTTGGAAAATCTAGTTGGCTACTTATGATCAGTTATTCTTGAGTTTCATTTTCTTGGATTCAAGTGCATGGACTCTGACTTAGGTGTTGATTAGTTTATGTAGGTTGCCAAAGGCACCGGGCCACACCAGTCTAACCACCTCCTCTAAATACCTTAACAACAGGCAAGCTCCAAGCAGCCACCTGCCTTCACAACACAGAGTGCTGCTGTCAGTCACAGGCTGGACGAGGGAGATGGGCTTCCTCTCTCCCTATTATGGAGAAATGGTCTCACCCTTGGTTGCACAGCAGAATGCATAGTAGAGAAAAAAAAAGGCATCCTGCTCAGGGTCCAACACAACAAAGATTCTGATTCCATTGACCTAGGTGGGATACCAGGCACCAGTAATATTTTTAATTAATATTTTTAATTCCTAATGCAATTCTCAGCAACATGGATGGAGCTAAAAGGGATCATGCTCAGTGAACTAAGCCAGAAGGAAAAAGAAAAATATCGAATGGTATCACTTATAGGAGGACTATAAGAGAGCAAAACGAGAAATCAGAAAGTGAAAACAGCACACAAAACATAACAAAAGCAAAAACTAGCAGGCAACCACAAATAAGAGACATTCTACAGGGGAGGGGGAGGAAGGGAGACCAAAATAGAGGAGAAAAGAGCACAAGGGAGTATGGTGATGGCTCATGGGTGAATTGGTGGTGGGAAACCTACGGGGACACACAGTAATGTAAAGGATAAAAATTAAATAAAAAATATATGTAAAAATTTTTTTAAATATTTTTTCATTCCTCCAGGTGATTTGAAGTGACATGAAGATTAAGAATCACTACCCTGAAAGAGTAGATCGACAAGTAAAACTCACATTCTACCTGTTAAAGACCAGACAGTTGTAACTGTATGTGCCCTTAACTTAATCCATGCAACTACATTCTGATAGGGACAATTATCATCCCCATTTGTAGATGAGGAAACTGAAGCACTGAGTAATTTACCCAACATCGCAAAGCTAACATGCAGCAGAAGTAGGATTTGAATGCAGTGTGGCGCCAGCGTCTGTGTGTTTAACCACCACCCGCCTCCCTGGGAGATGAGCTCTGCAGCCCTCTGCCCTGTGCCCAGGTCCCAAGGGGTTCTCCCTTTCCCAGTAACCATCTGAGCTCAGGAAATGTCAGTAGCAGCAGGCTCTCCAACCATTCCCTAGCACCTGGGCTCAAAGGCAGGCTGGTTGCAAGAGAATAGTCAGGATGGGGAGATGCTTCTCCCACCCAGTTACAACTGCATCTTCCCTGACCCTCCCCTAAGCAGCACTGCGCCCAGGTACCAACACATCCAGCTCACTGCCACCATGCCTCCAGCTCCTCCCCTCTCCTGAGAGTGGATACAGGTACGATTTTTGCCCTGGAGAAGTCACATTTGATCCAATTAGAAATATATCCTTTTAAAAATCACTTTAAAACATTATAGACATAAACACTGTAAAATGGGAGGGAGGCTGCTCACAAAAAGGATATGTATAACAATTCCCATTTCGTACAAATATGTATGTATAGCTACTCTTAAAACTAGAAGAATATTCACAAAAATGCTGATTTTTTTCTGATTGGGTATTCTAAATATTTTATAATGAATTTGCATTACTTTTAAATTAAGGAAGGGGGAAATCAAAGTAATCATTTCTTAATGCAGTGGTCTATAATAAATTGAGATGTTTGAAATTCTAACGAAAAGTATTTTTGTACCTAATCCTATGATAGTGAAGGTTGCTAAGGAACCATGTGATGCAAATTAAGAATAATCCCAACTATAGCTCCAAAGGGTAAAAACAGAGGCAACCAGGTGGACAGAAGCCTATGGATTAGAAAAAGGAATCATGGGGTGTGTATCTAATCTTGGAGGTTCCTGCTCCAGCTCACGCAGAAAAGAAAGACAGCTTGTTCCCCAACGCACAAACACTTGGGGAGTTCAGTGCAAGAGGAAGGAAGCCCAAGACAATCAGGAGTCTCGCCAGAAAAGTCAGGGCCAAGAGGAAATTAACAGCCACTAGTATTTTTCGTATATCGCTAGGTTACCACCATTCGGCTCAGCATTTAATTCTCACCACATACCAATAGTGTGGTGATTATCATCTCCATTTTACAGACAAGGAAACCGAGGGACAAAGAGTTAGGGACTAGCCCCAGTGACAAGGCCAGTGTCACAACTGGCCTATGATTCCAGACATCATGAAATGACCTCAGAAAAGGTGGGAGGGGGGGCAGAGTGGAGAAATAGATTCAAGGGCTGATTTCAAAGTCAGAGGCAGAGTTAAAAGTACTGGCAGGCTCTCAAAGCAGAAGGAGAATTAGAGAAGGAAAAAGATAAAGTATTACTAGCTAAGGAGTAGAGAGACAAATATGAGGTTTTATGTTGGCATTTATTTGAATCATTCCTGCTAGGTATATTGTTTCTATAAATAGGGTGCTGTTTGATGTGTTTGTTTGCCTGCTTGATAAAGAAGCTGTGTGCTGTGTCCACGCGTGTGAGCACTTGTGTGACTGCACCGGTGCTGTGTATATGCATAAGGGGCATGTGTGCCGTGAGCATGTGCTCGTGCAGGGTGGGCATATGCACACATTGGCATGCATGTATGTGCATCTGTGCACACACATGTTCAAGTTCCATGAATGGCCACACCCACCAGAAGCCTGAAGCCCAGACCAACACATGTGTGGTTTCCCAGCAGCAATCTAGTCTAATTGCCAGCAAAATTCCTCATCTGAAATAAATAGCCTCCTGGGAGCGTCCCTCCACCCTAAGCCCAGAGTGGTGAAGATGTCTCCTCTTCTGTCTCCCCATGTGCCCACAGAGTCCCACAAACAGAGGGGCTCAGTCCGAGTTGTTGACAAGCTGACAGCAAGAGGGGCTGCGGTGGTGCAGGTAGGTGGTCGTGCTGGAGGCACAATTAGTGGCCACGCTCTCTGGTCTGACACTGGTCTTTCACACATTCCTCAGATTGAAAGGAAGAGAAAAGCTTGCTTCTTCCACTCTCCCTGCAGATGCACGCGGTACAAGTGACTGTCACGGGGAAGCGAAGACCTGGGAGGGCAGCAGTAAAGGCATCCCCAATCCCTCCTTCTGATGGGGTGCCCCATTGAACAAATGTTCTTGAGCTGGGCTCTTCTGATGGCAACAATGGTCACATACTCAAGTCTGTCCTGCCGGGGTATTATTTGTGACCCCACAGGAGTGGGTCCAACCTCATGAGTCTTTCTTTTTTTTTTTAAGATTTATTTATTTTTTGCATATAAGCTGGGGTGCAGGCCAGAGGTGTGGGGCGGTGAGAGGGTTCACCAGAGACAGAGTGGGGCACAGAACAGGCAGATCAACCGAAATACACTGCTGAGGGGAGCAGCGGGCAAGGCAGGAGAGGTCTGCTGTGTCATGTGGGAATCTCCCCGGCCAGGCATTGAACTCGCACTGCAGCCACCGGACAGCTCCTCAGCATTGAGCTTAACCTGTTACGCCACCAGGGAGGCACCTCATTACTCTTTCTTGCAATCAGGAACACAGAGGAAAAATGAGACCAGATAGAAATGTCTTCACAAGCAACAGTCCTCGTGCCTAGCCCTAATATCACTCATCATCAGAGCCTATTACAAGTATTGAGAAAGAAAATGTTTTCAGCCTTTCCTTAACTCAAGACAAGCAAAGCCTTCCCAAGGCAGCTTAATGTGAGAGTCAGAATCACCCAGGGAATATGTCAAAAGGAGAGGTACCCTAAAAATCAGCCTCTCCACAGATCTGGGGGAGCAGGGGCAGCTGTATAGAAATTACACCCCTCCAGGGAGAGCCTTCTCCCATCTGTAAAGGCAGAGAAATCGGGGATCATTTCCACAACAGCTGAGCAAGTGTAAGAAATGGAGAACAAACAGCAGGAACGGCACCTGCTGAGCATTAGGGTTGTTTTTTCTTTAAGCTTCTTCCTCTTTTGAAAATGACCTTTTTTAACTAAGATATAATTGGCATATAACATGTAAGTTTCAGGTATACAACAGAATAATTTGCTATTTGTACATACCACTGCCTTTGAACAACATGGATTTGAACTTTGCAGGTCCACTTATCTGAGGAATGTTTTCTCTTTGGGTTCCGCTTTCACGTTCACACTGGTTGGTTGAATCCAAGGATGCAGAGCCCAGACTATAAAAGAATTCAGCATTCTCAGATTCTGGTATCTTCAAGGAGTCTTGTAACCAATCCCCTGTGGATACCAAGGAAGGACTGTAGTTATTAAGTTTGGGAGAGTCAAAAGTTCTATGTAGATTTTTGATGGCACGGGGGTTAGAGCCCATAACCACTAACAGGGTCAACTGTACTATGAATAATAAGTCTAGTTAATACCTGTAGGTTATTTTTAAAAAACACCCAGAACACTCCCCCCTGAAAGATATTGAAGAATAAGAATTGGCCACTGGACAGCTAATGCAGGGCAGGATGGCCAATGTAAAGTGAGATGGGCCTGGGGGAACTGATTATTAGAGCCAAAGGATCTAATCATAAATGGGGAGCCACTGTACACAAATAAATGACAAAGTGTCACTGAGAATCAAAATCATTCTTTCCTTCCACAAACACTTAAACGGTGTCTGATCTGGATCAGGCCCCGGGCTGCAACCAAGTGGTGAATAAGAAGGACACTCCACCTACCCCTGACCATCTCTGTCCACCATCTGAGAAAGTCCCCCTCACTCTTCCAGCTCCTCCCCACTCCCAAAGAGCCCAACATGGGCCACCCTCCTCATTTCTGAGATCAGGGGAGAGGAGGGCAGGACTAGAACCCAGATCTGCTGAGACCCAACTTCTCAGTTGTACATCTCACATGCCAGGGCTGACCCCTAGCAGGAGTTCAGGAGCAGAAAGTGCTGCCTGGCTCCCAGTCCCCCTCAACTCACGTGCAATAAGACAGACCCCAATAAGCACCCAGGCATAAGTGAGATATGATCCCAAGCTGAGGCTAATGCCAATTCTCATCTGCAAAATGGATGTGATTCCTGGCTGGCTTGTTCCTCGGGCAGCACATATACAGAAACTCTCCCCAAATACATTTTGGGGTCTGCATAACAAACACCGGGCCATCAAGAGCAAAGTTCTAAATGCCAGGTCACAGAGCCAGGCTTTAGCCTGTAGGGATGCTGTGTGGTGCTTTATGGACAGAATGGACAGGGCCACAGAGATTAGATCCATGTTTCAGAAAGACTGGTCTAGATGAAGGGGAGCAGAAAGCCCAGGCACGAAGTCCCTGTAGTAATTCAGGAGAGAGGACGAGGATCAAACTGAGGTCTGGCTAACCAGACATGGGTTCCGGAGATTACTTTTACAATGCAAATAAATTCTCTTCTGGAGAGGGATGGTGGTGATGGCTGTACAAGGCCGAATGTATTGAATGCCACTGACCTAGACAGGTAAAAAATGGATGAATGGCAAATGTTATGTTTTGAAGACTTTATCACTATAAGAAACAAATCCCCACACCCCCAAGGGACAGTTCTCATTTATCAAAAGGACAAAAGACATATATTCCCAGGACTACCCTCTGCTAGGTCTCAAGTAACACAAGGGATAAGATGAGCTCAGGTACTGTACTAAGTACTTGTATTAGCTCATTCGACCCTCACAACAACCCTACACAGCAGATTATTATGCCCATTTTAAGGACAAGAAAGCTAAACACAGAGAGTAACTACTCCACGGCTAGCATGTGGCGAAGGCAGGATCCACACCCAAGCAGTGTGGATTCCGAACCAGCACAAAGGCCTGCTACACTAGATGACCTCTGTCCAATGAGGGACTAAATAAATAGCCAAGTCAGAACCAAAAAATGTTGTCTACTGCCCAGCTAGTCCCACCAATCAATTATTTGGCTTGATAAAGAACAGAGAAACCCAGACAGTCAACTGAATTTTTTCCCATTTTCATCCAGATGTTTGACATCACGGAACAAGATGATGTGCCCACGAGTGGGAGCCACTCAGGAATTAGAACTGTTAGGAGAATTAGAACTGTTCTGAATTAGAACCGTTAGGAGAAATACTGTGAGGGCCTCCCTAGTGGTGCAAGGGGTTAAGTCGCAGCACTATGAAGCTATTTGCAGCCACTGCGGCATGAGTTTGATTCCTGGCAAGGGAGCTTCTCACATGGCACAGCAGACCTTGCTTGTCTTGACCGCTGCTCCCCTCAGCAGTGCATTTCAGTCGTTCTGCCTGTTCTGCTCCCCACTTTGTCTCTGGTGAATACTCTCACCCCTTACCTCTGGCCTACACCCCAGCTCCTGTATGCATAAATAAATAAATCTTTTCTTAAAAAGGAGAAATACAGTAAGAATGCAAGGTTGCCATTCATGGATGAACGTACTACCCAAACACATTTGCCGAACCCCTAGGGCATTTTACTTGTTGAGCCTCAGTTTCTCAGCCTTTTGAACAGCACAGAGCTCAAATCCATACATATTCAAGCAGTAAACAGACATCTTACCCATCTTTCCTTCACCTGGTATTAGCTGTGACATCGGACTTTTATTTATTTATTTATTTTTTGCATCACAAATAACAAAAACCTTGCAGGTCTTAACTTCATCTCTGGGATTAAAGTAAATACATAATTTTGGCAATTGAGTCGGAATTACGGGCTAGCAGCATCTGGTTCGGATATTCTCAAGTAAATTATTGGCACGGACTCTGCCATATTTTTAATTTTAACCAAAATGTTCTCAGAAACATGTGTTTTCTGTCCTGCTTGCATGTAATCAGCTTTAGAAGGTCTCCAGGTTTGAAACAGGGGTTGCAGAAATTAGCTTTGATACCTGGGCACTGCCCACAGGCCTTGAAAATCTCCCCGGTGCCCAGCTGGTAGGGGGAGTGGTGCCCTCGGTTCCTGCCTCCAGGCAGGACAGCGGCAGGTACTGAGAGTCCTCGTCCCGCGCCCTTCCTTCAGCTACCAAATTATACCTCGCTTTTATGTCAAGTCCAATATAGCTTCCTTAGCAGTTTTTTTTCCTCCTTTTTCCACATCAAGAGTACCCAATTACTTTTATAAATACTTGTTTTAAAAATATCACAGTGGTTTCCTGCCGCTTCAAATTCTGAAGGGCTATGCAGGATTTTAGACTCTTACAAATTTTTCAAACAGTTCATATTTTATCAACAAAGCGTCTTTTTTGTAAACTCTGAGTGTAACACATCGAGGACGGTTGCTTTTTTCCCCCTCAATTATTTGACCTTTCCATAAAAATGACAAAATAAAAGGAATTTTTGCCATTTCCAAAGTCATTTGCAATGACCTCCTTGTGTTCATTTAACTCCACCTCACCCACCAACAAGAGTGGTGTTTTTGGTTAAAAGAGAAAGCGCAAGAGTGTCGATTCCAAAGTAGAGGTAAAACAGGGCTATGTACTAGGTCTTTAAAAGAACATTCCAGAAGACCTTGGCTTTGCTTACAACTGAAAAGTTCCCTAGCTGAAGGCAGGGACATCTTGAGGGCATGTTCACCGCAGTCACCAGGTCACATGGTGTAGCATCACCAGGGACACAGGCAGGGTCAGCGTACGCGGGAGAGGCTGGCATCCTGGCCTGTCATCTGCTCAGGTGTCTACATTTAAGCAGGCACGTCCATGGTTTTCTACTGGAACTCCCTGGAGATACCTTCAGGATCCCCTTCAGAGGCAAATCCCAGAATAGTATTCAGCTAAGCATGACAGTAATAGAGCGGTACCACCCACCCAATGAAACGAAGGCTTGGGAGCCCCATGTCTCTGTTTGCTATGTCTGAACGTGACTTTTATGTTCTGGAAACAACACTTGGCAGGGAGGCTAGGAGAGGGGAGGCAGGGAGGCAAGGGAGGACAAGGGGAAAGACGTGTAGTCAAGGTATACTTTAGAGCCTTGGGCCTCAACATAAAAGGAATAAACCAACTCTTTGAAGAATAACCTGGGGTTCAATACCCATGATTCTCTATCTTACCCCCTTAACATCCAGGAAAGTGTTTTGTAATCCACTTAAAATCACCACCATCCCCAATTTACCACCAAGCCCCACCACATGTCTTCATCCAGCAAATATTTGGTGATCACCAATTGTGTGCCAGATCTCCTGGGAGTTGGGGAACACCAGAGAAATAAGAAATGGGCACCTCTCCTCAAGAGTCTAATTGAGGGTGCACAATAATAAGGCTGTGAAAATCCACAGGCAGTATAGGCAAAGTCAAGGCGGCACCCCAAGTATCAGGGCTCTACGAGTAGGTTGGAAGACACAGCTTCTGGAGGCCAAATACCAGAGAATGACCCAGAAAGTAAAGTGGGGACTCCAAAGAGCCCAAGAAACACAGGGGACAGAACCAGAATTCACACAGGTCATCAACAGATGCATACAAGTTCACAGAGGGAAGGGGAGGTTCCTCTTGAGGGTTGGGGTATAAGAAAAGGCCTTAAAATGGGGGGAGCAACAGAGTAATGGGCAGCTAGGAGTGACCCCAGGATACAAATGAGCAGTCCGTTGGGTTGTCCCACAGTGTGAGAGAGTCCTCTGTTACCAAGGGCAAAATCAAGAGCATGGGAACTTGTGCTCAAGGGAGACTGCAGGTGCAGCAGAGAGGCAGCCTATTGGAGATTGGCCCCCGGGGAGCCAAACCTTCTGGAACTCTGAAGGGGCTCACAGAGGGCACCGGGAGAGGATCGGTAGATTTGAACGAGACTTGTGTGGAAGTCCCTTGACACCTATCTGTTAAGATGGGGAATCGGGGTGGAGTTACTGAAAGTGAAGTGGTAGATAACAGGGATGAACAGGGATAAAGGGGGAGGTACATAATCAAGGAGGATTGCCAGACTAGGGGGCGCAGAGACAGAGCCTTGTTACCTGAGTTAAAGGGAAGTGAGAGAAACATATGCAAATTCAATGAGACCCAGGCAGCAGGAGTACCAGGCTCAAAATTACACTGGAGGTTGACCTGGCAGTCACATCATGAGGTAGGCAGAACTAACACGGCTCCAGACACCTGCCTATTGTGAAGGGAGGTGGAGGCAGCATCCAGATAATGTCAACAGCTGACACTCTAACCTAGTGCTTACTGTTTCCGCAGCTGTCACTCCCAGACCTCACCACATACTGACACAGTCAAATTTCTTCATCCTCACAACCATAGCAGATAGTTATGATAATTATAACCAGTTTACAGACAGAAAAACAGGAACAGAGTGGTTAAGAACTTGCCCAAGGTCACACAGCTAGTGTGGCAGAGCTGGAATTCAGACTAGGTCAGCTTAGGTGGAAAGAGGTGAAATGACCTCTCTGAAGTCACAGAGGTGATAAATTCAGGACTGCAGAGATATAGTGGTTGGTTTACCCGCTCGGAAGCAAACCAGCCTGCTCACCCTGTGAGCAACCTGATCTACACACAGAAAGGGGTTCCCCAGGATCAAATGATGTGTCCCTCCTGATCCTCAGCCAGACACACTGGTTCCCGACATCCTTGCCAAGACGTGTCCCAAACCAGGAAGACCTCTGCACAGGAGCCAGAAGCCTGGGAACATAGGGCAGGGGCTGCGGCCTCAGACATCAGCAACCTGGACAATGCAGGTTGCAAAGAGCTAGGCGGTCCCCTGTCTGGAAGCCCCCCCACACACACCAGATCCATGTTCAATGCCAGGGAAGTCAGGGATGCCGGAAGTGGCCACCCTCAGGATTTCCATATCGACACTGGGCCAGGACACAACAGATTTGGAATGTGGAGGTTTACTGATGATCTGCTGGGTTGTTTGATTGCTCAATCTGCTAAAATCTAAGCTGGTAATTAAGCCAAATCCAAATATCCAGAGAGAATGATACCTTTATCTTAATGATAATCAGCTTGCTTTTTAACACTTTTACCTTGCCATTTACTCTTAAGTAAATTCCACAGAAGACTTACCTACCCTACATAAGGCTTATCCAGTGCAAGGCAAGAACCAAAGTGTTGCTTCTGTGCTTGTCCACCCAGCCATCACTTCAAGGCTCAAAAGACAAATTGACTCTTTGCTGTCTTCTCCTTCTCAGCCAAAACCATTTTCCTGCTGCAAGGTATCACAATCAACTCTTTGCCTCTTTCAGCCTCCTTGCCTCCATTTTCTAACCCCTTATCCTGCTGTCTCCTCCTCCAAACAGACTGCCAAGACTTTGTTTCCCACAAAACAAGGCTGCTGTCTTTTTCTCTCCCTTCTCCTCCTCATCCTCTTTCTCCCCTTCCTCTTTCTTCTCTTCCTTCTGTTACAGGACAGGGAGAGGGACACCCCAGAACCCCTAAACCTGCCCAGTCTAAATAGGTTCTGCCATCCACCGCATCAATATAAAACATACAAGACCTTTAGTGGAAAGAAACTTCAATACAATTAGAAAAGACAGAGAAGACAAAAAATATAGTTTCTAAATCAAGGATCCAAAGTTACCCCTCACCTTGTGGGTAAAAGTCTACCCAAATGGGATTGACCCAAAGCAAGGCCCAAAAGCCTGCCACAAGCATAAAACAGCTTTCAGCAGGTATCTATAGAAAAGGGTCAGAAACAGCCAGACAATTCTGGAAGGAAAAGAGAAAAATCAAAATCCAGATCAACGTTGCCATCATTGACCTCCCCACGGGTCTCTCACCCGCATCTGTTTCAATCAGTCCAGGCCAGTGCAGCTTCTTTACAAGTCTCTCTGCTCCTTGGGCCTCTTCTGGCTCTCCATCCTGCCTCCTTCTTTCTTCTGTCTTCTCTCTCTTCTCCAGCTTTTTATCTCCTGCTCAGCTCCACCCATCGGTGGGGCAGGGAACCAGGAACACACCCTTTTTCTAGAGACCACCCTATTATGCTCCCTGCTCCCCTTTTTCCTTTCCTCTCCCTCCTGAGCCTCCTCTTCCTGCAGCTATTCTCGGGACTAACAGCTAGTGGGGAAAGGAAAAGAACAAGTTCTACACTCAGCAGGGGGAGTCTGGGGCCTGAAGCAGGGCAAGAGGTCAAGGAGCACCCCCCCCCCACCCAAGACAAGAGAATAGCCCCCAAGCATCTCCACTGGCTCTCTCACTGCCCCCCAAAACTGCCTCTCACTGTAGTGCCCAACAAGCGGCAGCACTAGCTGCCATATACACACAATTCATGGGACAGGAAGTCGCCCAAGACACAGAAGTACATCCAGGGACAGTGGTTCTTTTCCTAAATGCAGCCTCAACCACCACTGCAGTCAGAGTCCCCTAAAGTGTGATATGTTATTGGAGCCCTGCAGAGGATTCATGATACATGCTTCTACTTAGGAAATTCATATTTATTCTCATTGTATTTATTTTAATCACCTTCTATTTACAGGAAGGAATACCAGTTTTCACATGCCATCGGGCTATAAAGCTTCCTGCTAAAATAAATTTTCTAAGTAAAAAGGATGAGCCAATTTAAAGAAAAGTAGGAAGTAAGTAATTCCACAGGTGGAATACAGTTTGACATAAACCATGCAGGTGATAAGCCAAGGGCTGGCAGTGACTCTGATACAGGTTGGCTGCACATGGACCCACCCTGCAGACCTGCCTTGGTCCTTGGCTCCTCAGGAATAGCTCAGAATCATAAGCCAATTCTATTCAATGGACAGGTATCTGCCAAGATCTTCTGCCGCATCTGCGACTGTGAGTCACACAGAAGAGGGGACCCCAGCAGCCATCTGACTCCAAGAAGCTTCCTTTCATTTGTTGGAAAGAATAGGCCTGAGACTGGAGCCAAACAGTATGTAAGGGAAGAAGAAGACTCAGAGCAGGAAGAGGATGAAAAAAGGGAGCTAAAGTTGGTGGGGAGAGGGTAGGTCTCCAGAGGTGGGCCTCATGGGCTCCAGAGCCCCTAACACCCCACCTGGATCCCAAGCAGTCTCTTCACAACTTGGTGAGCTTCCTGGGTCAGCAAGTCGCCAGAGGACGGCACTTCTGAAGGGGTGAGAAAAGACGGACATGGCGTGTCACTTCCCAGGCTGCACTGTGACCTTGACAGTCACCTTCAGCGCTCCTAGCAAGGCCCGTCCTCTGGTCCTCGGTGGTGCTGAGGCCCACTGCTCTGCTTGTTCAGGTCAGGCCGAGGGCTGCTCTCCAGCCAGGCTTCCACTATTCTGCTTTTCTCGTGTGGTTCTCCTAGCTCTCAGATCCCCAAATTCTGCTCTGCACACTGTGGCTGGGACTTCCCATTCGGACGATGCACAGAACTGGCGAGGAGCAGAGAAGGTGTTGACAGCTGCCGCACAGTCCTCTAAATCCTGAGAACCAACCCCAAGGCGTGCCTGCCGGCCCCCTGCTGACAGTGAGGTTCCATCCTAGGGAGCTGCCCTCCCTGTCCTACCCACAGCGGCCCAGAGTGGACACCAGTCCTTGACCAGCCACATCACAGGACCTGGCCTCTGGACCACAAGACATCAGAGCAGGAATCTGACCAGATTCTCCCTCTGGAATCTGGAATTTGGAGTTACAACTGAGAGAGACTAACTTGCTCTGTAGCCCAGAGATGCAGAGAGAGTGTCTCTGCTGAGCGCTCCAAAGACCTAGAGCACAGCAGGGACCCCTCCCCAGCCCTGCACTGGCTCAGCCTTGGGCCAAAGGTCCTCTCTGCCTAGAAGCCATCCTCTGCCCCCTTCTCTAAGATAATTCCACAGGGCCCGAGGGTTCCATGTCACTGAACTCTACAATTCACTGTTGTGGAATAAATAGTTGTGTCTCTTAAAATCCTGTATGCTGAAACCCTGAGCCTCTATTGTGATGGGATTTGTACGTACAGCCTTTGGAAGAGTAATTAGATTTACATGAGGCTACCTAAAGGGGGTGGAGCCGCCATGCTGGCACGAGCGCCCTTCCAGGAGGTCAGCGAATTCCCTTCTCTCACTCTTTCTTTCCCTCTCTCCCCTACCCCAAGACAAGGCAGGAAGCCAGGAAAGGAGCTGCCACAGAATCCAAGACACTGGCACCCTGATCTCTGACTTCCCAGCCTCCAGAAGTGTTAGAAAATAAATCTCTGTTGTTCCAGCTACCCATCTTTCTACAGTATTTTGTCATAGCAGCCCAAGCTGACTAAAACACCCGCACTCTTTAGGCCTATATCCATAGGCCCTAACGTCCTCATCTCTCACACATCGCTCCCCACATCGCTTTCAAGGCTCTGGCCACACAAACCAACTTTCGGTTACTTGGATAAGCCTAGCTTATTCCCACCTCAGGGCTGTTGTGCTTACTCTGTTTCTGTCTGGAAGCAGCCTGTCCTGACCTTCACACAGTGGGTTTTTGTGTGCCATCCAGCTTTGGTAGACATGATGCTTCTTCAGGGAGGCCTTCCCACACCATCCTCCTAACAAAGGCCCTTAGCACTATGTTTTCTCATCACTTTATTTGCCATGTGAAACCAGTCACCTCACCCCACACTACGTCCCACAATGCCCAGCACAGCATGTGGCACATGGAAAGTGCTGATTAGGTATTTGTGGAATGAATGATTGACATGCAAGAGTCTGGCCTCCACTGGTTGGGTCAGAAAGCCAAGTAGCTGACAAGGAAAAGGGCAGGGGTGACATGGCAGAGGCACACCACCAGATGTCCTGTGTTCGGACACTCGCCATCAGGGAGCCAGCTCCAGCGAGTCCTCCCAAGGACATAGTCGTGAAGAACTCAGCAATGACACCCAAGTTTGGCCAAAAGATGGTCACGCTCAAGAATATGCAAACCAGATTCTGTGTACCATGCAAGTTTTATCTTTGACCGTACTTATGGGAACATTATTCAAGAACATTGTGAACACACAAAAATAAATCTTTAAAAATACCATTTGGACAACATACACATAGGAATGAAAGATTTTCTTTCTACTATAGCAATCCATTAAAGCAGTTTTTAAAAGCCAGCATGATCATTACTACGCACAGTAGCCCGCAAATAAAAATGGAGCCATCACTACCCACACAGTTTTCTCACAGACGAAGCCCACCCCAATCTCAGCAGCTAGATTCAGCCACCTCAACTGAGGGGAAGCGGGCAGTTTGCCAGCTCTGTTTCCTGCCTCCTGAGGATCTGATGGTGCCCAAAGCCAGAGAAAGTCACAGTTCTTACTGGCTTCAGATGGGGATGCAAGGAAGGTCACAAACTACCCCTGCTTTGATCATTGGAGGGAACAATGGTTTTCAGTCCCTGCGGAAAGGCACTTTCATGCAATTTGATACAAGCTCATTCAATCCCACAACCATCCCATGAAGTACTAATATTATCCCTGGATTTATGTTGATGATTGAAACTCAGAGAGGCTAAGTAACCTGGCCAAGGTCACACAGTTCATCTGTGTCAAGGCTGAACCCCACAACATCCAGATCCAAAGTGTTCACCTTCCAGACGAGCCCAGAAGCTGTCCCCCACCTTGACACTCCCAAATGAACTCCCCTTGCCTTCTTCACCTCTGCCATCAGCAAACTAACATCTTCTCTGCCTCCAGCACCTCCAGTCGGGCCATCCCTGGGGAGGCACAGCCCCCGTCACTGCAGATAACGCCTTCCTGGTCGCCTCTCCTCCGCAGCTCCCTGGGGGCTGCTCCACCTTATTTTTTCCCTTATCAATTATCAACTTCTTGCTTTCCTTTCATGGACCTAATTTATCTTGTTACTCACTCATTGTGTTTGTAATCTTGTTAAAAAATAAGAAGAATCCGAAAATATTATTTGGTTTCCTTTTAGATTAAAATCTTACCTTTGTTCCTTTTCCATTCCTGAGAACTTTCTTATCTCACTCTCTGTGTCTCTCTGTCTCTCTCCCTCCCTCTCTCCCTTTCTCTCCCTGTATCCCTTCCTTCCCTCTTTCACGTTTCACTCTCCTAGTTCTTTCACCTTTCTCAGATTTTTAAGATCTTGGGCGGGGGGCGGAATATATATAGACAGACATATCACAGATACTGGACTCCTCTGACCGTTAAGCTCACTTCTATCAAAGTGAAAAAGAAAGTGCTTTGCAATATGACCCTAAACCTTCTTTTTCACAGGTTGGGATGGAGAAATGGGTTATGACTTTCAGAACAATAATACATTGAAAAGATCTGGGAATGCGAATGCCCACCTCCAGAACTGGACTATAACCCTTCAGCTGTGTCTTTGACAAGAATCTCTGAGCTTAAGTTTTTATCTATACAATGGAATTAATAATTATATTCCCCTTCAAGGTTGTAGAAAAGTTTAAAAGGATAAGGAATATGAAAGCACTTTTAACCTATAAATATTTGCAGTATAAGCAGGGTGGGAACAAGGAACTTGACATAAGAGTTGGGAGAATACCTATCAAATTGTCCATAGGACGCTGAACCTGGATGGCCCATAACTCTATACCACCTTCCCCATAAATCCAGCACCACCTCCATAAGTCCCAGCCCTGCTAATGGAACCAGGCGGCATTTTGTCATTCAAAAACATGTGCATACACAGTATGCTGCGAGTTAGAGACAGTAGTGGGTGTTAGTGACTGGACATCGAACATAACAGACTATATCCTCTTCTTTAGGGAACTCATCATTCATTCTGGGTGAGAGAAAAAATAAAACAACGAACAATTAAATAAATAAGCAAGGTAATAACCGAACAAGGCCCCTGTATGGTGGGAACAGTTTACATTAAAGCCCTAAGGCAGGAAACAGGTTGGCTTATTTGCAGAATAGACAGAAAGAACTGGAAGGAAATGAGTGAAGGAGAGTGGTTCAAAATATAAAATGTAAAAGACATAAATAACAATAAAAATATATATTAAAAAAAAAACCGGCAGGGCCAGTCCCTGGTCAGGAATGTGGATACGATGTTGAGACTTCTGGGCTCTAGGGTGTATGATTTGGTTTGGGGTTTTTTGTTGTTGTTGTTGCTGGTTGGTTGGTTGGTTTGGCTTTTATCAACTTAGCTACAGTGCAGAGAGTCAGGATTGGAGAGAGTGCTAGTGAAAGCCGGGGACTAGTGTGGTCTACTCCACAACAGAAGAGACTGAGATACTGGGAAGGAGGAAGTGGAGAGAGGCGAATGAATGGAATGGGCACATATTTCAGAGTCAGAAGCAAGAACTGGCATTGAGTTTCCTGCAGAGGCCTGAAAGGAGAAAAGACTCATTTTCTTGTCAAAGCTAACAATTAGTTGGGGGAACGGGGTGTCAGGCATTGGTTCTGGAAGTGACTAGAGAAGTAGTGTTAGCTTTGGCTGAGGTGGGAGTCAGGGAGGGGGAGGAGTTGAGAAGGGGTCAGGTAAAGGGGTGACTGGAAAAATTTCCATCATGTGTCCCAAACCCCTCACATGCCAAAGTTGGTGATCTTGGACTTCTGTCCCCAAGTTCTCAAATTCACCCTCTTTCCTTCCATCCCCAATTTACTATCTGACTTCCCAATGTGCTGCCCAAGACATCTCTACCTCCAATGCACCCACTGCACCCACACTTGCCCCACCTCCTCAGGACTTCTTTGAACTAGGGGGGCAACAGACTTGTTTGTGTTTTCTGTTACTTGTAACACATCAGGTGCTCGGGGTTAAACCCCAGTCAAGGCTCAACAGAGAGAATAGAAATACTGATTCCAGATTTCACGTAAATTCTATTAACTTATATCTTATTATTCCTCCTGGTCTTTCTTACACTTGCATCATCAAACTATCATAAAATTTGGATGGCTCTTAATTTTGTCACAAAGACAGTCATGTTCCTTTCACCGTAATGGCAAGGAATGTTCATTCTTAAGTTTAGACTAGTAAGAATGATTAGTCCGATAATCTTGTTTCATTTCCCTGTCGCCATTTCTTTTCAATCACCTTTGTAAACACATCTGATTCACCAACTGTCCCCTTCAAACTGTATCAAGGAAATGTTATTAAATAAATACCATAAAAGGTTTAAAAAAAAAGTGGCCCTCATTCTCTCACCAAAACAGGATGGTCCAGGTTCTTACTGCAAAATAGTGGGTGACAAAATAATTCCAGTTGAATGACTACCTAGACAAGAATATCATATTTTATTTTTGGTCTCTGAAATATAGTTATTCATCGATTCTGGAGTTTGAGAAAATTCATGCAAATTATTGTCTTATAAGAATCATAATCCAAGACTTTGTTTATAAAACCCATTTTAGGGCCTCACTGGTGGCACAACGGGTTAAGTCTCAGCACTATGAAGCTACCAGCAGCCACTGCAGCAGGAGTTCGATACCCAGCCAGGAAGCTTCCCACACAGCGCAACAGACCTCTCCTGCCTCGCCAGCTGCTCCCCTCAGCTGTGTAATTCAGTAGATCTGCCTGTGCTGCTCCCTACTCTGTCTCTGGTAAATCTTCTCACCACACCTCTGGCCTACACCCCGGTTCTTGTATGCATAAATAAATAAATATTTAAAAAAAAAACATTTTACTATTATCATCGGAGTCTACAACACTGCCAGATACTCTGAATTGCCAGATGACTGTGAAAACATTTTCCTCTGTCAATTTTCTTCAATTTACCATTTTGTGCAGAAGGTGGCAGGTTCTACCTTTTCAACTATATGCACCAGGAATGATGATAAGACCAGAAAAATGGTGCCCTATCTTTTATAGCTCTTGAAAGATGGAATACTCTAATCAAAATACTAAAACATTCGGGGTGACACAATCGTAATGATTTCTTTCACTATTGATTGTATCATCCTTTGAGTGTTTCACTCATTCTTCCATTTTCTTGTTATTTTTGTATTTCTTAGCATAAATGGCAATAATTGATGAGCAATAAAATACTTCCTAGAATGATTTCATAGAAAATGTGTCAAAATGACAGGTAAATAAGATCCTGAGAAGTACCTTAAATGTATAAGTGCTTGCAACTATCCCACATGGTAAATTCAAGATAGGATGAGTTTTATTCTGTTTTTGCTAAAAAGCAAATTGCCTCTTTGATCTTTGGAAGAACAAAAGTCATGAAATATCAATTCTTACCAATAGTTAGAACTGTTCAGAAAAAAAAACTCAAAAGCTAAGATTAGGGGCCAAAGGACACAATTAAAACTGAGGGTTAAATCACATTAACAGACTTGGTCATTTCACAAAGGTTTGCAAACTCTGACTCATTAGAAAAATGACCCATAAAAAAAAATCCTTCCTTCACCCGCTTGGAACCCTATAGTTCATAGTCCACAGTTAAAACCCAGCTAGGGAGAGCTTCCTAGTACTCCAGCCAGGGTGCCCACCTCCAGGGTCACCAGCACTGCCCAGCAGACCATGTACCCCCGGCCTGCTCCTGGAGTTCACCTCCACACACAACGAAGCAGCCAAAATTATGACCCAAGGAAAACAGAGAAGGCGTCTGGGATACTATTCAGGCTCAGAGCAAGGCACTAGCAAAACTCAGACCACAAACAGACACCCAATGTTTACTGTTTTGTATTCTTTCTGATAAATGGATTTATGGTGAGGGAGACAGTGTTCCTGTTCTCTGGGTGGTTTTGAAAATTGCTTTTTATCTTTGGTGTTTCCAGTCAATCCATGATTATGGCTTGGCTATTAATCGATGGCAGAGAGGAAATATCTAATTCACAAAAGTCTTGTGTTCCAAACTTTGGAATTGGCTGTTTGGAGAACTCAGAATATATTTTCCTTCAATAAACAAAATTATAAATGACGGTGGGGTTTCCAGACCAGTCCCACAAAACCTTTCTCGGCACATCACTTTGTTGAAGCCTTGTACTTTTAAAGCAAAAATCAGCAGAAGGCAATTTTGTCACAGTACAAATAAACAAACTCAAATACTGAAGACAGAGTTCCCTTTATCCCAAATTCTACTTAATAAAACTACCGTTTTAATGAAAAGAAGGGAAGAGATGGAGGCTTTTTAGGGAGAGACCTCTGCTTTCAAGATTTGGGAGGCTGACAGCCGCGGTTTGTTATTCTGTCTAGTCAGTTTCACTTTGCTACCTTTTTTCATTTTCCTTCACATAGGCCTGAAGCAAAGAAGCCGAGCTTAGATGTGGCTCACACAGGAAGCTAGCAAAAGAATGGGGAGGAAAACCAAAAAGTTTGAAAGAGGTTTCCTTGATGGGAGTTAAAAGCATGTCATTGTGAGAAGAAGACTGCCTAAATCAGCATTAACTGACCTGCTCTGGACACCCAGCAGCAGGCAGGAGACCAAAGGCCCTGAGTCAGGTAGCCTACTGTTTGCACTGCCAGTTCCCTCTCTAACCAGAAGGTGGTGCTCTCAGCCCAGTAGTCCCAAGGGGGCGGGGCCTGAAGTAGGAGGTGCTCTCCACGTGGAAGCCACGTTTTCCACCCAGGCTCTGGGATTCAGAGAAACCTTGTATTAGACAGCCTGTAACAACCTACCCTTTATTCCTCCATCACATAACAACTGTTCCCACCCTCTAAGACCCCCACCTACTCACACCTAAGCAAGAACACCTTCCATCCTGCTAGGCAATACAACACACATCTAGATTTCAAGGAATGGCCTCTCATTCCTCTCATCCGTACTCTTTCACAATGTCAGCACTGGGCCTCTGAGCCCAGTGCTTTTCCTAATTCCAACAGGAAATCCAGCCTAAGAGTCTTGTCCTTCAATACCATCAGGATGAGAACCAGATCTTCCATAGGGAGCGCAGATTTGTCACAAAGTTCTGGTAACGGGGCCCCAGATTCCCTGGTCAGCTTTATCTTCCACTTTCACAGCAAGCTAGGCAATCTTTATTCCAGATACCAATCCCCTCCATGCATTTACCTTGCTGCTCCCCCTCCTGCAAGGTCCTTTCTTCTCCTTACCTCTATTCATTACTCTCAGTAGCCTCTCCCACCTTTGAAAGTCTACCTTAATGGCCCCTCCTCAAATCTACTCACTAACTGACTCTGACTGGTGAAATATAGGTAGAGAGAAAAATGCGATCCCCTGCATCAACCACAGACTTCAGACACCACCAGACAGGCCTGCTCACCCTCTCCTTGGCTGCTTGGGCCTTAAATTGGTCACAGACTTGCTGACCCCAGGGCAACACCAGTCAGTCTGTCCTAGCTCCTCCCAAGGCTCAATTCCCATCTAGGTCAGACTCCAATCTAGAGAGACACCAAAGCCACAAGCTCTATGTCTGCTCTCAATTCATGTTAGCTTTATAATGATAATAATTACTATGATTATTATTGCTGCCCCTTCCCCTCCCCCACGCTCATCAGTCACAATCTGCCAAACCAGGAGTGAGTTACAGAGCTAGATGAATGAGGGGGAGATCAAACAAGCGTCATCAATCTGAGCCCCCACCCCAACACTAGCACCCCAGGCCTGCTGCCTAGACTGACTGTCCCAGAAAACTGCCTAATGATTCTGCAGAATTTTCTCAGCCCACATGAGACTGACTGATGGATACTATTTTCTGGATATTTCACTCTGGCCAAGTGGCATGGAACTAAAAAAAAAAAAATTAAGAGCTACTACCTGTTCTTAGGACACAGAAAAATTTAGCTCTGCTTTGCTTTTTATTCTAAACAGGCAGTTGGCTAAGGTGGGAAACTTGAATGTCTCCAGTGAGGCTAGAGTAAATGGCATGGACACGAATTTTTAAATTATGCACGTCTTCTGAGTGCAGCCCCAGAGCCTCATGGCGGCAAAGGGCAGTACCCCGCCAAAGGCCAGGGGAGCAGGAGGGGCGCGGCCTCCCCATCAAGTCCTCTCAGAGTATCTGCATCTGGCAATGGTGGGCTTGCCCTGCTCCCCTGCTCCCGGGGCCTCTGTTGCCCAAAAAACACCCTATCAGGTGCCATTTGTAATGTTAATATTGCTCACAGTTCTCACCCACAGAAAAAGTTCCAAGGCAAGAAAGCCTGCTCCAGGAAACACAGGGCTTATGGAGTTAGTGAGAGGCCAAAGGCTGCTGGTTTTCTCTTTTTCTTCTTTCTTTCTTTCTTCTTTTTTTTTTTGTTTGTTTGCTATGTTTTGTTTTTAAAGAATCTACAGGAGATGGTTTTTCATAAACTAATAAAGGAAGCTAACTATGCAAACAAAAGCAGGGTGGGAAAGGCGAACCACCCATTTTAATGTACTCATACCCCACCTCCTTCCACAAAAGATCTGAGGCTGCAAGAAGTAATTGCTATTGAAATCACGGGCATGATTGGTCAGTGCCCTGCCTCCGCTGCAGACTCGAACCTTCAAAGTAGCCATTTATTGGGGCTCTGAAAGCCGGGTGGGAGTGGTGGACAGCGGCTCCTGGCGCAGCAACCCAGAGAAAAGTCCACTCTGAAGGCGCTCACCCTCACCCCTCTCCTTTCTCCCCTCTCGGCCCCCACCACCCCCTACTCAGGGCTGCCGGATGCACCAGACCACTGCGGTCAACAGCGGCCACCCCCTGGATCCCCACCTCCTGCTCTGCCTTCCCTACGCCCAAACGCAGCCAGAACCTGGGAGGGAAGCTTTGGCAGTCAAACGGCAGCTGAATATGATCGGACCCCCAGCGTCTCCATACCCCCTCCCCCAACCGTGTCACAAGGCAGCCCCAAAAAGGTGGGCAGTGCGCCCCACCGCGGAGACCCAGGGTTTTGTCGCTGTGGGCAGTGGGTGATGAAACCTTCCCGGCGCATTACCACAGAAGGTGCAGACTGGGAGCGGGGCGGCAGTGGGGAGGGGGTGTTGGTACCCAGGCTCACCTGTTCTCCAGAAGGAGGGTGGGGACGGCGGGGGAGGGGCGAGGGAGAGCGCGTCAACGTGGGGTGCGTGCAGCCGGGGGCTCAGCCGCAGCGCTCGCGTCCCCGCCCTCCCCCAGCCCAGCTAGCCCCCAGAGCTGCGCCGTCGGACTGACGATGCCCGGAGCAGTTCCTGTCCCCGGCCCCGGCGCCGGGGAGACGTGAGCGTGCACACGTACACACACAGCAGGGGAAGAGGCGCTCGGAGCTGCGCCCAACTTTCTCCCAGCTTCCGCGGGCCGGGGGAGCTAGCAGCCGGGGGCTATCTAGCCCCGGCCGGGATGTGGGAGGGAGCTCAAACAAAAAAGGAAAAGAGATGGAGAGTGTTTCCCCAGTTTTGTTTTTAGGGTTTTTTGTTTTTGTTTTTTTTTTAACCATTTCTGTCCAATGGCTGGAGAGGGAACCCGGAGCCGGGCGGCGAGTAGCGCTTTGGGAAAATGGGAGAGTGTGTTTGGAGACGCGTAAAGTTGCCTTTCAAGCTCAGGCCTTCAGGGCACACGATGCTCCATGACAGGCTGACTCAGGGCTGCCTGGGCCTCCCTGCCACCCTCCTGGAAATGATGCAAGTCCAGACTGTCACCTGGATCCCTGAAGCCCAGCCCGGAATCTGTGAGGATGGGGGGAAGGGCGAGAAACTGATACCCTAGGTGTTGCGCGGCCCACCCAAGCGGGGCAAAAAGGGAGAAGATGAGACAGTCGCTCGGGCCAAATCTTTTATCTAGAGATCTGCTTCGCTCAACAATAGTTTGAGTTTGGAGTGTGTGTGTGTGTGTGTGTGTGTGTGTGTGTGTGTGTGTGTGTAATGGAAAAGTCACAACTGCAGGAATTCCCTTATATACTGTTTGCCCCCAACATTGCTGTGCCCGGGAAACTGCTCCAATCTGTCAAGGCCTCGGAACTGGGAATCTCACTGAATTCCAAACCGCGGAAAAAGGAAACTTTCCTAACCCGGTGCGGGTGTGATGCCGGCCAGGGGAAAAAAGGACTCTCTAGCCCTTCTTGAGATACAATTCGAGCTGGGATTCGCTTTTATTGTTTTTTTAATTCATCCGGCCATTGCCCTGGAGCACCCGCACACGCGCATGCATTTCCAGCCGCTCACACACACACTCACTCACGCACGCAAACGCGTGGCCGCCGCCAGGTCGACAACTTTGTCGGGCGCTCCCAGCGGCTCTCAGCTTCCTCCAGTAGTAGTTGAGCGCAGGCCCCGCCTCCCGACCGTGTTGTCAAACGGGCCGGGGTCTCGGATTGGTCCAGCCGCCGGGACAACACCTGCTCGACTCCTTCATTCAAGTGACACCAGAGCTTCCAGAGATATTTGAGGCACCATCCCTGCCATTGCCGGGCACTCGCGGCGCTGCTAACGGCCTGGTCACATGCTCTCGGGAGAGCTACGGGAGGGCGCTGGGTAACCTCTATCTGAGCCGCGGCCGCGAGGAGGAGGGAAAAGGCGAGCAAGGAGGAAGAGTGGGAGGAGGGGGGGGGAAGCGGCGAAGGAGGAGGACGAGGAGGAGGGGAGCACAAAGAATCCAGGTCTCCGGGGCGGGAGGTTTACAGCAAGAACCATGTGTGCCGAGTGGCTGGGCCAGTTCGTGACCCTGGCTTTAGTGTTGGCCACCTTCGACCCGGCTCGGGGGACCGACGCCACCAATCCGCCCGAGGGACCCCAAGACAGAGGCTCCCAGCAGAAAGGCCGCCTGTCCCTGCAAAACACAGGTAAGTGCGTGCGCCCGGTGAAGAGGAACTGCTGGGGGACAACCCTGTGCACCCACGCAGCTCGTTCCGCGCGTTTTGCGGGGAACTGGGCGCCCACCCAGGGTCGCGCAAACTCTTGGGGTGGCTGCGGGACGTGCAAAGCTAAGCGCGAGGCAAGGCGAGGTCTGCGCCAAGGCTCTGCGCTCCCGGAATCCGCACGTGCTGGCGGGGTGATGAAATGGCTGGGGCAGGACTTGTTGCTGTCCTCCCCAGGGTCGAGGGTAAATGAGGCTGCGCCTGACGCGGCCAGTGGCGACCCCTGAGTCCGAGGTCCGGTGCAAAGCTCCCAGCTTCATCCTGGCTCTCCCGCGGGCGGCAAGGGGGTCCCGGCTGCGCCCTGCCTCAGGAGAACTTCTTTTTCCAGGCAGCCGGCCGCGGCAGGACCCCTTCCCACCCTCCTCAAATGAGATGCCCCACATCAGAAAACTTCGTAGCCCAGACAAATTGCATTGTGAACTTCCCCCCGGGGGGGGGAGGGGGCATTGCTTCAGGAAAACGGAGAGTGAGGTGGGAAGCGGGGTGGCGCACAGTGTACCTTCGCGGTGCTACACAGTCTCTGACTCCAGGGCGGGTTAGGAAGCAAAGAAATGGTGACACGACCCTAACCGTGCGCAGCCACTGTTCAGCCGGTTCTCTGCTAACGCCCAAGCTGCCGAGCCGAGCCAGGCATGCATGGCACGGGACTGGCCCCTTCCCCTGCACCACTGAGGGAAAGAAAATCTGCCTACAACTCCTTTACTCTGTATGGCGCCCCCTTTATTTCGGGGTCCTGCGAGCCCGGTGGCAACTAGCGTGCGCTCCCTGCACGAGCAAGAATGCACTAGTGCCCATTAGGGACGCCCCAAGTAAGTGAAACGCTGCGCTGCGCGCTCCTGCCCCGCGCGCCGGGGCCGCGCGTGGGATCCTCCCCGAGCCTCCCACCTCTTTATGCGGATGCCAGCACCTCCCAGCCCTCGCCCAGCTCTTCCTAGGACAGATCCTCGCCCACCCTTCCCCCATCTCCAGAGCTTTCCCTGCGAACTGAACGTGATTCTCAATAGTTGGTGACCCTCAACAAGTACACGCCCCTCATTCTCTCGGTAGATTTAATCTGAATGCGGATTATCTACTCCGAACCCGCCCTTCTTCCAAAATATACTTTTCTGATGTAATTTTGTGGTTGATTTAAATCAGGGGAGTGAGGAGGGGGAGGGAGTTAGGGAGAGGCTTTGCACATGGCAGCCTGACAGTTAACTCCCAGAGTCTATCCTTTCAGAGAGAGGAATTAGGGTCACATTCTGCGAAGGAGGGCTGCTAACTCCCTGGTCTCAAGACTTCGAAAAGATTGAGTGCTATCTCACAAGTATCTCTATTTACAAGGAGCCTCCAACTGAAATTTTGCATTTCTGCAGGCTAGACCCATCTGATTCCACTCCTGAGCCTGCTGAAAAACCACAGCTTCCAGAACCTGGTCTTTATAATGTGGATGGTTTGGAGAAGCTGCCTTAATAGGAATTTTGTTTTGATTTTTAGGTGTTGAATCATAAAACTGAAATGAAACTGCTTTTTGGATGCTCTCATTTGGGGGTCAGGAAGGAAATTGCTGTGATTTAATAGCAGCAGCTTCAAGATCTAAGTAGAAAGGGGGTATTTCACTGATGAAGTATATAGGGTACATCAAACTAACCAATTAGAATCTTGTGTTAGCGGTTTTAAAAAGCAGAAATATGTGCTACACCAAATTAAGTTTTCACACAAATACCTTAATAAAATGAAAAGGATGGAAAATTGAATGCTCAGAACTAACTTTTGGTTGCAACTTTTATAAAGTAGGTTTGGCGAGTGTTTTACAAATATTTACAACTACTGATTATTTTCATACATAGAGTAAATGATGAAGTTTTCTTCTAGCATTTCCGATCCTGAAAGTCTTTTCTAACTTTTTTCCCTAAATATTTTTTCAGTCCTTACTAATTTTTATTCTAACTACCCTCTCCACATTCTCCAGAATGGCTGAGAATTTTGCATATATTTGTATGTCATTTTCATTTTAGCGGAAATCCAGCACTGTTTGGTCAATGCTGGCGACGTGGGGTGTGGCGTGTTTGAATGTTTTGAGAACAACTCGTGTGAGATTCGGGGCTTACATGGAATTTGCATGACTTTTCTGCACAACGCTGGAAAATTTGATGCCCAGGTAAAAATCATATAGAGCACAAAAAATGTTTGGTCAGTGCAGCACACTTGAAATGGTCATTGAAAGCCTCATTAGCAGATTTTCAAGGTGTGTTTTAGTGCTTGCAACAGATATTCTAGATGTGCCTCGATGCCCATGTCTCCCAGATCCACTTCAGGGGTTCTGCCCACTGGAGCTGTCATGAGAGCCAAATCCTTCTACTTGCTTAGTAAGCTGTATGCCCATATGCAAAGTGGAGTAGAGACTGAATTGAATAATTGTCTGAGGAGGTTTAGCAGAGAAGACAAAACTCATAACAAGTAATAAATACCTTCTGAAGAGGACACAAGCCACCTGGCTAGAACCCCAACCTCAAGGCCCATCAAGTTAGAACAGAAGGTGGAGGGGAGTAGGATAGGAACTCCAATTATACATTCCAAAAGTTATTCATGAAAGAATAAGTGGAACACAAAATTCATAGACCTTCACCATCCCTAATGGGTGGGTAAGCAGGCAATGTGTATAGGTCAGGACCCCCAGAAGGACAGATTTTAGTCCTCCTAAGCAGCAAGCCCTCCTCTCCGAACCTGAAAAATTAAAACCCTGAATAAGCTTTGCTCTATATAATAAATATAGGCAAGGCCTGACCCACTTTGGTTCTCCCAGGGTCCCAAGGGTAAAGCCGAGTTGCTGCTTGGGGCAGGCTAAGAACCCAACAAGCAACCTTAAGGCTGCCAAGAGGACCATCCAGATACATTTCAGGTGGCCTGGGGCCTTGAGCTTACCTTCTTCATGTACTTCGAAGCCCAGCTATGCCCTTGGAAGTGCCCTGTTGTTCTATCTCATAAACTTCCTCCTCTCCCGTTTCCTTGGAGGGCAATGACAACGCTTGCATGAGGCCACCAGTTGAGGTGTGATTTATGAACACCACCAGTCACCGTCTACTGACATCCTGTAGGGAGCCTGATAAAGCAATGCCTGGGAACCAGAAAGTGACGCAACAGGGCTGGCAGCCCACACGACAGAGGATGTGGGGTGGCAGGAGGGGAAACACAAACTAGGGAAGGAAAGAGAATGTTTGAACTCCTTGAGACTCCCTAATAAAGCATCCCCTCTGGATTAACTGGAATTAGGAAATCCGGAGGAAAGATGTGTATTTAAGGGCAATCCCACAGGATGTCAGGGAAGAATACCAAGACCAGATTGCTGCAGCCCGCACATAAATTAATCTTCCTTTTCTTTTTCCACCAACAGGAGTAAGTTCTCAAGTTAGAAGCGTCCCTTTCAAGTCAGTTCTCAGCATGTAATTTCTTAGTAAACCGGCACACCCTACCCTCCATCCTATTTGGCTCCTACTGGAGAGTCAGAGGAAAGGAGCTGGGGGAGGTGGGTTTTGGTGATTAGACACTATCTGCAGACTGTTCCCTTGCTTCTAAAGGAGAAAAGCAATGTGCCCAGGGCCTTTCCACTTTCAACCTAAACCCATTACTTTCTTAACTCTGTAACTTTGTCTAAAACACAGAGAGACCCCTGCAACAACAGCTTGTTTCTATAGTAATGGGGGGGGGGAGGAGATGTGGGATGTCTGGGTAAGTATCCCACAATGCCTCGGCCACAACAGGCCCATAAGGAAGCTAAGGGCCAGCGCTGGCCTCCACACCCCCAACAGCTGTCTCCTTTCTAGGATAAGACAATCTAAGGGGGTTGCCAGGAAAGAGGTCTGTGGGCCAGATGTATGCAAGGAGCACGGGGGAGGGGCTGTCCGCGGGGTAGTTCAGACTCCAGGCGCTGCCAGGCAGAGTGCCAGGAGGTCTTTCTAGAGGCGATAATCCTAACAGTTTAAAGGAGTCAATCCCTTTCAAAAAGGAAAAGAATGTTCCTTCTTAAGGGATGGGAGGAGAGGAAACAGCAGGGGCCCGGGTGGTAGGAGGCACTAGCACCCCATTCTGACCCATTTGTGGGACAGAGGGAAGAAAGAAAGGTGTGAGTGAGCTCTAGGCAAGCAGGCACCTTCCGTTTGGGGAAAAAAAAATAAAACTTACCAGAACCCACCAAGGAGGTGGGGAATTAGACCTGGCCAGATTAGCCTTCATGTTCCCATGTCTACCAATAGCCAACAGTAGGCTGCCTTGAGGACAGACAACGAAGGGAGCTTCCTGAGGCGGAGAAACCTGGGGAGGAGAAAGGCAAGTCGCAGCCCCTACTGAAGTAACATCCCTTTTGGCCAAGTGCTGGAGGTACCAGGCCAGCCTGGCGTCAGCCTGGATGAACCTTCTGATGTCCCATCGGCCTATCACTGGCAAGGATGTCAGTCGGGGGTAGAGCCTTGGGGTTCAGTTGTCAGAAAAATCATGTGCAAGCTCTGGGAGGGAGAATGTTTAAATGTTGTAACCAGGTCTTGTCTCCTCTGCCCTTCTCTCCCTTCTCTGTTCTAAGGGCAAATCATTCATCAAAGATGCCTTGAAGTGCAAGGCCCATGCTCTGCGCCACAGATTCGGTTGTATTAGCCGGAAGTGCCCGGCCATTAAGGAAATGGTGTTCCAGCTACAGAGGGAATGCTACCTCAAACATGACTTGTGCTCCGCTGCCCAGGAGAACACCCGGGTGATGGTGGAGATGATTCACTTCAAGGACTTACTGCTGCAAGAGTGAGTGTGTCCTGAGGGGAGCCGGGGGAGGTGGGAGGCCCCCCGGACTTGGGAGAGAATCTTATTCAATCTTGTTTTAGAGGCTGAACTCTCCTGTCAAACATGGAGGTGGCAGTTGGCCTCAGTAAGTTGCACTGACTCCCCCCGGAGTCCCTTTCCTGCTGACCTTCAGGAAAAGCCCAAGCCATTTCCACCATCAGTTTCAAAAATCATAAGCAGTAGAAGCAGGAAAACTCAGCCAAGCACCCAAAAGTCCTCTGGGAATTCAAGTAGCTGTGTAGGGGCCCCCACAGAGCACGGAGAGTGAATAATATTTGCCCAGGCTTCTCTCCCTGTCAGGGCAAATTGTACTCAGTGCTCTAGAGGAATTTCTCACTCACTCTTCACGACCGCCCTGAGAGCAAGGCACTGTGCTCAGCCACATTTCACAGAGGAGAATACTGAGATTCAGTGCAGTGAAGGTCACACAGTGCAGGACAAGCAAAGTCAGCATAGCAGCAGCCCATCCAGCCCCACAAACTCCCCTCTGACCTGCTGAATGCTGAAAGCAACAGCCGTGTTTCCGGCTGCCATAAGCGCTTCTTTCCTTTAGAAGGTCCAGTTCACCTTCACTAACACATTCATGTCTCCCAGAGAAAATGCAAAACAAATGACAAAAGTTTGAATCAACCAAATACTTTTTGGCCAAAATGAGAAAATAGAAACTTGCTTATTTGAACACATGCAATTGAGTAATAGCCCAGGATATCTCATTCCTTTCAAAACATCCCATCTAGAGTACCCTAAATTTTACAGGGTGCTAAATAATGCCTGTCAGTGCACGGCTGCACCTTACATGAAGCATGGCCAATAACTCAGAAAATGATGATGGCGCCTTTCTCAGAGGTTCAAGGCAGAGAATAAGCCACCAGCTAGCAGGCAGCACAGATCCTTGCCGGCTTGATGCCACCATTGGTCTTCACCTGGTAACTCATTGGGCCAAATCAGTTTCATGAACTCCTGCTCTTCAGTGTATATACCATGCCCTTCCCCCAGCAGTGTCACTAAACAGGCTACTCCCCACTCCACCCATGCCATTGAGATCATGGAGCACAGCCCCCATCATCACCTGTCACTTTCCACTTGGTTAGGAGGTTCTAGATCTCTTGAATCACCCCAGTATGAAGTTAGAATTATAAGCTTCACCTTGAATCCCTGAAGGCATCTCTTGCCAAGGACAAAATAGCATCTTTTTTTCTTGAGTTACACTGATGACTCAAGAAATATTTTTTGATTCTTCCAAATACTAGAGCAAAGCAATGATAACTGTGGTCATTTTCTAAGTGGGCCAGGCCCATGCCCAGGGTAATCTTTACCTGCGTAATCTCATGTATTTCCCAACAATGCTACAAGATAGAAATCACTATCCCCACATAATAGAGGAAGAAAGTGAAGCAAAGAGGTTAAAGATCTTACTGTGAGGTTTGAGTTCTTCTTTCCAACTTGGAATTGGTGATATCAATGACCAAAACAAGTTGGCAAGCACAGACCTCAAACCTCTTCGCTCCTGGCCTGTTCTCTCCCCACTAGTCCTGCTAAAGGTCCATTGGGCACTAAATATGGTGGGAGGGTTGGGGCGCAGGGTAGACAGAGTGGATCTTTTCCTCAACCGTGTCCCCATTTTATAAGGAGAGCTCTGTGGAACTCCCTTTCTCCAGGGAGCCCCTGGGACAGGCAAGCAGCCCAAGGAGAGACTCATGATGTGCATTTGGCCACACCCAAAAGCCATCCCTTAGACATGGATTGTTGGCCCCGAGAATGGAAGATGGGGAGCAAGTTTATAAGTTTGTGCTACATTCCTAGAGCACAAGAAAGCCTGGTCTATCAGAAGAAACGTCTTCTTTGGGGGAAACTGAAGGTTTCCAAGCTTCTCCAGGCCCCTGGAATTTAAGGGAGTAAAGCACTGGGCTTTCTGGTGTCTCCGCCATGGAAACATGGCTGTGGGACCTTTATTTCCAAAGGGCTCTTTGAATCATTTACAAAGAAAGACAAGAAAATAAGAACTAAATTTGCTATTCCTTTTAGAACGTAGGAAGTCAGTGATCCCATAATCCTTCAGCCCAATCCCCATCCACCCACAAAATCTCACATTCAATTAAAGTGGCTTCCTTCAAGTTTCCCACTCCCTTCAGCTCCCTTCGCCCCTTCCCACCCCATTTTCTCCATATCGGCCACCTGGGCCGCCACACACCCGTCAGTGGCAGCTTTCAGGCCTTCTGAGCCTCCTGGCATATCCCCCTCCAGGTATTTTTAAAAATCCTTTGCCCTGCTGACACCCAGTTGAGAGAGCTGGGCTTTGTCATTAGACACCAGCTGAGCCAGCAGCCTGAGAAGGCAGAGCGCCAGCTCAAAACATGGCTTCAATGAACACACACCCCTCCCCACAGTTCACAGCTTTCTCCAATGGCAGGAGAGAGAGGGCACCAGTCCAACTCCGAGATCCGCCTTGGGGTTCAGAGAGCTCATCTGCAGGCAGAACGCCCTGACAAAGGAGGCCAAGAGGCAATTCGTATATGCCCAAGAGAACCCTCTCCTTACTCTGACAAATGAGACTTTTAGAAGAGCATCAGTCTAGTGCCGCCAAGACAGACAGATACTCAGCCCTCGCAATTTGCTTATCTAGCCCCAGATGAGTTCCAGGGACGATCTGGTGCTAACCTCGATGCTGCTGTAGCAGACAGCTCTGTGAACTTAAACTCCCTGAGGCCAGCATTTGTAGTTCTCCAAAGGTGTAAGGAAACCAACATGCATGGAACCTTGCCCTGTGCTGCCTCGTGCCCTCCTCTTGTAGCCCAAGAAGTCTCCCCACTGCCGTTGTCACTATTGGGACCTGCCTGTCAGCCCTGCAGACTCTGACTGCAGTGACATCAAGTAGGCCATAAAGGGCAGCTTGATCTCTACAGCCAAAACATTCCTTTTCCCTCTCAGCCCAGCCCAGGCCTTCTCAGCCCAGAAGTTTCCAAAAGCCAACTTCTCCCCATTTGCCTCCACTTTTACATTTGTGAAATCACAACAGTTCACTCAGTTACAACTTGAGAATTAATTCATAAAAATGGCAGATCACAAATCTTAAAACACTACCACTCTTCCTCTATAGTAACTACCAGCTTGCAAAGAAGAGATTAAAAGGCCTTAATGCAGCCAGCCAGGTGGTCCAGGCCTTCAGAGGGAAAAAAAGTCTTGTTGTTTCTTAAAAATGATCTCACATGGCAGCACGAGTCTCTGCCCGAGGTGATGAGCCAGAACCGTGATGTTCATGGTCAGATGTATCCAGAAACTTGGCTAGCCAAGGACTGCTTAAAAATGCTGGCTAGCCACATGAAATCTTCTAGACACTCCCCCAATCAGGGGGTTTTTAAATGGTCAGTGGATGTAAGAAAGGCACAGTGAGTGGCCATGAAGGCCACTGCAGGAACACTTATAACCATGTGGGTCCATAAATATAAAAAGCAGGCCCGCTACACCCACCAGGTACACTCAGCTCCCACTCTCATGGGGAAGGTTGACATGACATAGCCATTCCTCCCTCCTCTAGCACCTTCCCTAAAGAACCACCCAGGACAACTGGAACAGCCTAGGTAGCTAGCTCTCCTCCCAAACTCCTAGCCCTTCCATGCCAGCCCTCACCCCCAAAGCTGGGGAAAACAGATTGGAAGAATAGAGATGCTCAGTTAGTCATTTCTCTATTGCAGGAAAGGAGGGCACTCTGGGAAAGCCCAGGGAGACTGACATTCCCCCACCCTTCACCTATGTCAGACTCCTGAGGGTCCAGAGGTTTCCAGGAACTTCCAAAAATATCCTAAACTTGGGGCAACACAGACAGGGCAAATGATTGCTTGGGTACCTCGCTCAGAGGAGGCTCACCTGGTGCAGGTGGTAGAGCCAGCTGGCCCCTTGAGGCCACATGTGAGGGTGCTGTGGGGCTCCTGGAAACCACTCAGGAGCCCTCCCCTAATCTTCTCTGGCTCCTTGGTATTGAACACTGGCCCCCAAGACTCATCTCCACTTTAACTAAAATCCACCTGGTTGGCACACCCGAAACATGTCCTAAACCTGTCTCTCCTATCCTCCTGTTATTATTCACACAGCTGCCCTGCCTGGAATTCTCCCCCAACTTCTTCGAGCATCTTCCTTTCAGCAGCTCTTGGTTGACCCCACACCCCTGTGAACTGTCACTGGCTTCTTCTGCAGCAGAGTCTATCCCCAGCCTCTAGTTCCAGTGCCTGGCATAGAGCCTGGCATCTAATGACCACCCAGTAAATGTGGGTTGAGGTCAGTGTGCCATAGAATCTAGGGGAAGATCTGAAATAATTCCAGATAGGTCTTGCCCTGAGCCAACCTAAGTCAAGCACTAGCCTGTCTCTTCACCGCCCTCTGTGGCCCATTTGGGACTTAGTCCATTCTCCATCTCTCTCTGCTCTCCATCTCCAGACCCTATGTGGACCTGGTAAATCTGTTGCTGACCTGCGGGGAGGATGTGAAGGAGGCCGTCACACACAGCGTTCAGGCTCAGTGTGAACAGAACTGGGGAAGCCTGTGCTCCATCTTGAGCTTCTGCACCTCGGCCATGCAGAGGCCCCCCACAACACCCCCCGAACACCAGCTTCCAGGGGACAGAGCCAAGCTCTCCAGGCTCCATCACGGGGAAGTGGGTCACCACCTCCCAGAGTCCAGCAGTCGGGAGACCAGCCGAGGTGCCAAGGGCGAGCGAGGTAGCAAGAGTCACCCAAATGCGCACACACACTCCCAGGTCAGAGCTGCCGGCCATGGGGCCCAGGGAACTTCTGGAAGCAGCGAGTGGGAGGATGAACAGTCCGAATATTCTGATATCCGGAGGTGAAACCAAAGACCTGGCCAGGAAGTCTTTCCTCCATGCCGTCCATTTTCTTCTCTATGGACATTCCAAAACATTTGCCATTTAAGAGGGGGGATGTCACACGCAGGATTTGGTGGGGATTGCGGACTTGATGAAGGTGTATGTTAGCAGGATGAACAGGGGAGAAGGAGGCTCCCTGGGCAGCGGGCGAAGTCTCGGTTGTGCCCAGTGGGTCCGCGTTTGTACCTGCCCAGGCGAGTGCCACGTGTCCTCCTCACAACTTTGTCTTCTTTCCATCCATGGGACCGCTGGGCTGCGTCCTGCGGTTTACTCTGCTGTGGGCGAGGTAGACGGGAGGGGCAGGGGTAAGAAGGCTCACCCACCCAGATTACGCACTTGGTGCTGGGACCTGTCCCCCAAAGCTTCCGGGGCTGTCTTGGAGCAGGGCAGCTGGTTGCAGGAGCGAATGTGAAAATCTTTGCTGGGAATCGGAAGGGTGGAGAGGAGGTAGGGACTGTGTGGGTGCTGTTGCCAAACCGAAATTCAGTTTCTTGCCTGGGACCTTGAGATTCGGAGCGACTTGGGGTGGGCATGGGGAGGTTTCTAAGTGTAATTTCTGAGCCAGGATTCTGTCTGGGGAGTGCTGTCCACTGTCTGAGGAAGTGGCCCCATGTGTTTGTATTTTAACCACTGCTTCAAATCTCGGTTTCACTTTTTTATTTATCCAGTTACATCTACATATCTCTCGTCTAAATAAATGGCTTTCAAACAAAGCAACTGGGTCGTTAAAACCAGCTCAAATTGGGGGGGGCAGGGGAGCAGCCTATCTTTTGGGGCTGATTTTTTTTAAATGTTATTTTAAACGGAATCAGAAAGCAACAACGCTGTGTAGCTGATTGCCTGGTGTGGGGTTGTCACTGCTGAGGGCAAACCCCAAGCCTGGAGGCCATGCATGGCACTTAGGAGGAGCACAGTTAACAGATTTCCCTTAGCATCACCTTATCTTACCTCACCCCTCAGCCACTCTGGATAAAGCACTTTGTTCAGGAGTCCATGAGGCCAAGTTGGACACTTGGCTTCTCCGTGATAGCAGATGGAAAGGGGAGAAGGAAACGAAGAGCATCAGCCATCTCCATCTGGAAGTACCAGCATTTAACATAAATGGAAGAGATATCGCTAAGGAACAGGATTTTCCAGAGCCAGACTGGAAATTCAGCCATGAGTAAAGGAACCAAAAGTGGATAAAAGAATGACAGAGAGGAGACACAGAACTGAAAATACAAGGAGATGGAGAAAATGAAAACAGAAAAGTGTCAGTGGTGGGTTTCCTGAGGCTATTTTGGAGGCTCGTTGACTAGGACCTTTTCTTTCCAAATAGGTGAACAAAGTCAAGCTTACCCCTTCTTGTTGTCAATGTTCAGGAGGAGTGTGGTATTGCAAGGAGTGATGGGTGTTCTGGGCCAGGTCCTTCTAGAAGGGGATTTTCTGTAAAAGTCCAGGTGGTGGGTATACTATTTCAGTCACCATTGCTCAACTGTGCCCTCGCGGCCCAAAATCAGACATGTGAAGACAGCACCTAGCCAATAGGCTTGTCTCCACTGCAGCGAGATCTTATTTAACAGACACCCCACTGGCTTTGGCTGTGGAGCCTGAGTCTGCACATCCCTGTTCTGGAGAGTGGGCAAACATGCCTGCATCCTCCAATTATATCCTCACCCTCAAAGCAAACTGAGGCCAGAGACCAAGAAACTACATCCATCTATTCTAAATGACATGTTACCCTGTACGTAGCTAATATATATACACCCCAAATCCAGTCTCACTGCTGCCAGGTCATGGTGCCCGGGGGCCATCTCCCCAGTCTTTCAAGATCCCATGTTGGAAATAAATCATTTGGGTGTTGGAGGGAGATGACAAAGTGCCAGGAGATGCACCTAGGAAGAGCTGGGGCTGCAGCGAGCAAAGATGAAGCACTTAAATCCAGCCCTGCCCTCAGGGGAAGGAGGACCCATGTGTCGGGCTCTGCCATGGGAACCAAATGTAAACCATGGCTGTCTCATGCCATGGGCCACTGCAATGCACTGGCTCTTTCACTCAGAAGCTGAAGCAAAACAATCTGAGGTCAGCTGTTAGCTTTGTTGCCAGCTCCTGGGTCGGCTCTGTGGAAGCCCTCGTTTCTTTTCCTCGGTGTAAATATCTTATGTATTTGCCACCCGATGTCCCATGTGTTGCTTCTATTGTAAATATCTATCATTTGTATTTATTATCTCAGTGTTCTCCCCCAAGGCATAAAATTTGAATCCCTGCACTGGTCTCTGTTGTATATTTTTCATGTCCCTCTCTCCCTGGTTCACCTCACAAAACTCAGGTAGCTATGGTTTCATTCTGATTCCTGATGTTTTGAAGCACAACATAGTATTTATTGCTAATGTTCTTCTGCTCAAAATGGAGGGAAGTCCAAATTCCTGCCAGTGTTGACAGAGGCGTTTGAGCCATCTAAACCGTAGGCAAAGTAGTCCTTAAAAATAGAGCCTCGGCTGGGGCTTCAGGCTTCCTACAAATTTACTCACGAGCCTTCCTTTGAGGAAGGATGTGGATTTCCAAATAAAGAAATGATGTTTATTTTGAGCTTTGCATCTTAACATGATCTGAACACCTCTCCTTTGTATCAATAAATAGCCCTGTTCTTCTGAAAGGAGAGGACTGAGGAAAGTAAAACGCTAACACCCAAAACTAAACAAATACAAAATACTGGCCCAGAGCTGTAGTCATTCTTTCATGCAACACACACACACACACACACACACACAGAGATTTAAATTTGAACTAAGTCATTCTTCACTAGAACAACATGGAGAAATGATGCTTTCCAAGGAAAAACCATTTCAGGCCCCAAGTGAGCCAGCAAAGTCAGAAGATCTGTTTCTACTACGGGTTTAGGCAGTGCCTGTGCATTCTTACCCTGTGTTATTTTTCTCCAAGCATTGACAAAGGTTTTAAAGAAATAACTTCCACTCAAGCAGCACTATTGTCCAAGAGGACGCTGGGCATCCAGCGCCAAGCAGGATGGCTACGAGCAAGAGGGCTCTCGAGTCAGGCCAACATGCCAGGCGGCCAGCTTTCAGGGAGGGGCCAACACGGAAGACCGCCTTGGGTTTTTCCTCCCTCGGAGGGATTCTGTCCAAAGCCCTGCCTGAGTTACCCAAACAAAAACAAGTATGGATGCCAAGCAGCCAGTCGTGGCCATTAGAGGGTCATTAGGCCACACTGCTTTCTCTGGGCTCACCTTTGAGCCTCCTGTGGCCCAGCCACCCCTTCTTTCAGGCTGAGCCATGGCAGATGCCACCAGTATGACAGCTCAGCTTGCCAAGAGCAAAACAGCAAGAGTCCCACTTCACAGCAGTTGCCACCATTGTCGGTGCCCTTACTGCGTGCCAGGCACAGTGCTGGACATAACACACATGTGATTTTACCCTGGCTCCATCCCACAAGGAGCAGAGACTATCCTCAATTCACAGGTAAGGAAACCTGTGACTTACCTGTGAGGGGTTAAGTCACAGGGAGTGGGTGCTTCTAAACACAAACAGGCTCTATGACTCTAAGCCCCACAAGCTCTTCCCTCACTTCAGGCCTAGATTCTCCACATTTGATTTATTTTTAATTTAAACCAATCCGCATTATTCCCATCTTACACGATGCTTAGAGAAAGAATAATTATACTCTTGTATTTATAGCACCAGGCCTCCAAGGAGTTCTGCTTGAGAATGGAAAGGAAAATTGATGCTCTCACCTTTCCTCTCTGCAAAGACTCAAATTTTGGTTCAGAGAAGGCAGAGCAGGAGAATCATGGAGGCTTGGCACTTTTCTTTGCAGGCCAATCATTTTGTAAAAGGTTCTACTCCATTGCCACCCAGGAAAGCATTTATAGTGTCACTCCAGGTGAAATTATTTTTTGTGAACATGCAGATAGAGACTTTTCATTAAAAGCACCCCATCACCAGCCCAATCTGAAAAGCCAGGCTCCCCTGAAATCTTCATCACCATCTTCATCGTATGAATCTATTATGTACCCCCATGCACCACCTGACAATTGACAAATGTTATTTCTGAACCCTATTTTACACATGAAGAAACAAGGCCCCAAAGTATCTTAACATGGCTGGCCAGCTCCAGGAGTGGCAAGTAAACCACCCCAGGGTTCACCCTGCTCTGTCTTACTCACCAGCTCCCCCACCCCCATGTATGAAAACAAGGTTAAATTCACCCAAGATCAGAAACACAGCTGCCTCCCCTCTGCCATTGGCTACTCCAACCCATCAGGATTGGGAATTCTTAGGCTGTGGGAGGAAGAAGGCAGAAGGGCTTCCAAATATGCTGGTATTTAAGCAAAGTTTCCAAAGGAAGCTGGAGATGCAAGCCCTGAAATCTAAAGACCGAAATCTGAATTTCTCCTAAAGTCAACAAGAAAGAAATGCCCCCTGCTGAGAAGACAAGCCTTGGCCCAGATAGGGCTTCGTGTGAAATTATTTTTTGTGGGTGGAGAAGAAAAGATCAATAGAAGCCCTGGGCTAGGAGTCACGCCTGCCTTGCTGCTTGCATAATCACTTTGGGTTTTTAATCACTCCCCAAAAGGAACACACATACCAAAAGTCACTCTCCAAAGAGAACAGGGGAAAAGTCACAAGGCCAATTTCAGTTTGTGCATGAAATGGGTCCCCCACTGGGATGAACCCAACTTCATGACACTGAGTGGCTGTGCGCAACTCACCACCACTTAACGTCAGTCCTCCTCAGGGGGCTAGAACCTGGAAAAGACCAGAAAAGATCCAAACAATTCTCAGAGGTAAGATAGTTGCTCACAAGGTGCAGAGGAGGATCCCAGGGCTTTGCTTCACCGTAGACAGTTTCTGGGACTTGCTGCTGTTACTAAGGCTGGGGGGAGCGCCTGTGTAATGAAGTGGTGGCCGCTAGAAAGGATGGAGACCATGTGTCTGAATTGAGAACACCAAGGCAGGGCTCCATGCAGGGGGAATGACCAGCCCCTGCAGATCTGTCCTAGGTGTTTATTTCTGTTAATCAACTACCCCCAAACAGTAGAATGAAACCTCATTTTATTTTGCTCACAATTATGTGGGTCAGAAAATTGAGAAAGGGCTCGCTGGGTGGATGGTCTCTCCTCTTGGTGTGATGCGGGCATGGCTGCTGGGAAACCAGGTCTTCTTCCTGCATAGTGCCTTCAAGATGGTGCTTCGATGATGCTCCCAGTATCTCTCTCTCCCCTCCAGCTGTGAGTTTTCCTTTCTCTCTCTCTTTCCCCACATGACACTTCATTCCACACAGCCTCCCAGAGCATGACTGATTCAGGGAGCTCTCCTTTCTTCCATGGTCACTGCCTTCCCCAAAAGAGGTGGGAGGATTTTATAGCATCTCTCCAATTCTTCAAATCTAAGTGAGGACTTCGAGTTCATCCTTGCTACGATAACAACCCTGGATCTGAAGCCTTCAGAGATCCAGTCCATTTTCACAGTTTTGTGTCTCCCAGCAGCCTGCCATTGACAGTGTGAACAAACGAGTGAATGAAGCTTCCTGTCTAAAAGGCTGCCGAATTGTCAAATCAGATATTTCTGTGTCCTTGAAATATATGCTATGTCCTTAAAAAGGGAACCATCATAGATTCAGTGAATAAGCATCAAAATTAAAAATCACTGGGAAGCCTGTCATTGTGAAGGAGGGAGACAAAGATGGGAAGACCAGTCCAGCCACTTATTCATCTTGAACCAGGTAAATTTCCCTTTTTTTAAAATAGCAACTGAAAAAGGAAATCAGGACTGGCCTTGAGATCTTGGCAAATCAGTTAAACTTTCTAAACCAGTTTCCTCAGCTACAAAATAAGGAAACTAACAACTACCCCACTTCCTTTACAAGGGATTATGAGAAGAAGATGACTGAAGCTATATGAAAAATCACAATACACAGGAAATGCTTTGAAGACTGTGAAATGTCCTATTCCTGGTGGGTATTATTTCTCCTGGTCATTTTGGAAGGCCTCAGCCCAATGCCAAGAGCTATCCCTCCTTTTCATCTGTCCTGGCAGTTCTAGGAGACAGGCACCAAGTCTTTCATGGCCAGGGCTGAGGTGGTGGGTGGGTGGCCCCTGAGCAGCTCTCCCCAGCTGTGGGTTCCCAGAGGAAGTCTGAGGGGCAAACTCAGCCAGGCAGTAATGGGCCCATTCTGAGGACCAGGGCCTTCCTGTCCATTCCCTGCAAATCTCAAGGCAAGTTACCCACAGAGAAGCCAGTTCCTAAACCTCCTTAATGAAAAAGAAAAGCAAAGACTGACAAAGATGAGGGAGGAAAGATATTTGGGGCCAGAGTCCACTGCAATCTGGGCCAAGGTTCCTAAGAGTTTGACATTTGGAAGTGATCTAGCCTGGAGGAGCCAAGGATTTGGGACAGTGCTCCTTCCAGCTCCTGGGAGCGTCAAGAAGAAGAGAAGGAGGAGGAGGAAAATGACTCAGCTAAAATGAAGAGAAATGTATTTTTAAAAAGCAAAAAGATTAAAGGCACAAAGGTACGTCGCAGAGTCCCAGGATGAAGTCCAAATGCCTTCTCAGAGTAAGTGGGGTGAATTTGCAAAACGCTAGAGAGTTCACTCGGTTTTCTAAACCAAGAATAACACCAAGAAAATGAAGTCTTCTGGGCCTGCTAGGTCCCTGGCCCTCAGAACTCTCCCAGATCCATGATCCCTGGGGAGAGGGGTGAGGAGGGATAATGCCCAGCTCTGCAGATTACCCAAAGGCACCTGAGGCACAAGAACTTTCCACATTTTTTATTCTGAAAATGCAGTGAGTTCTGTAACAGATGAGTTGGGTAGAAAGATGACACTCAAGCTCATGTTCAACAAGCAGGGGTCTACGGTGCCCTGCCAGGCCCTCTTCCTTGCTCCATGCCATGCACAGAATGGTCAGGGGAGCACTGAGGGAAGGGAGATAGAAGGAGGCTCCCTCCCCGCAAGCCAACACAACTCCATCCCCTCCAACAGCCAAGGTCAGCTGACCCTGATTGCAAAAGTGTCATTTTGAAATATTCAGTGGAGAACAGGCACAATAATAAGAAGAGATAAGAGAACAAAAAGAAGCCACTGCCTGACAGTACCGCATCTCCCTTCCCTGGGCCAGCCAGTAAGTGTTGGGTTCACAAGAATTTGGTCTCCTCCCCAGCATGGAACTCCCTGGAACTCACATTTCTAGAAACAGGGAGGTTGGGAAGAAGAGCTCAGCTCAGCATGGCCCAAGAACTGAGATCCTCTAGCCAGGCCATGTCAACTCTGTAGGTCTTCAAAGATTATCCCAGTGTTTGCCCAGAGGTTGCTATCACTGGGAAAGACCCAACAGGTATTCTCTTGGGGGAATGCAGAACAGGACTGGTGGGGAGCACAGTGAGAGATGTAGAGGAGGATCCAGAGCAGGTGGGCTGATCAGTCTCACTGCCCAATTCTCCTGAAGCAGGACTGGAAGGTGGGTTGGGAAGCATCCCCCTACCATGTGGGAGAGTTCCCTACTGCTTCCGTACATTATACCGAAAATTGGAAGCCGCAGAATCCCTGGCTCTCTAGACCCTGGGTCATCCCAGCACCTCTGAGAAAAGAAGCCATTCCTCCCACCAGTTCAGATCACTGCCTGCACCTGGCAGGGGGCATCTAGCCTCCTGGAAGCCAGAGGGATGCCAAAGGAATGGGACCAGCAGCCTCGGAAGCCCCTCCCTACCAACCACCCACGTCTTAAGATTTTTTTTTTTTTTTACCAATTTCTGCTTTTCTACATGGATATGCAACAGCAGAAATGAAAGCAACCTCCACACATATAGCTGGCCCTTGCACAACTCGGGGTTAGAGGCACCAATCCCACACAGTCAAAAATGTGCAAGTAACTGCAGTTGACCCTCCACATCTGCGGGTTCCGCAGTCGCGGATTCAACTAGCTGCCCTCAGTGCTTGATTGAACCCTAAATGTCCAACCTGTGGAGAGAAAAAAATCCACATAAAAGTGTACCCACACCGTTCAAATCCATGTTGCTCAAGGGTCACCTGTATCTCCGGCAGGGGACAGGGGGAGCTTGGAAGCTGTGACAGTTACCAGGAGCAGAAAGAGAATTAAAAGTTCATGAGGTTAGCTGGGCAAACACTATGAAGAGCCAGGTGCAGAGTGGGGGCAAGCAGCAGAGCTGGGATCACATAATATGGGCCTGACACCTGTGAAGGGAGAGAGGGGAGGAAGGAGGAAAGGTCCCAGCCAGGATGATGGGGAGCCCCAGAGCAAAGTGCACCACTGGATGAGCGGTGTGTCTGGCAAGAAGGTCAAGTGCTCTGCTCTCCCCTTGGAGCCGCCATTGCTGGGAACAGCCGGGAAGAGCGGGCGTCAGCCTGAACACATGCTGGGTGCTGGCAGTGTGCACGAGAAGCTGACAACTAAGTATACTCTTCACAGCCGGGAGAGCCCAGGAGCCCTGCAGCTACCCAATAGCCAATCTTTCCAAAAAAAGGAAAAACTTCTAAACAGACCACACTTAGTTCTTGAGACAGGTTCTACCCATGGCCAGTCCTTTGGCAAGAGACTTCCCCAGGGTTGTTAGAAATAAGTAAGAGAATGAATGTAAGAATAATCTACAAGCAAGAAGGCGACACTAGTGGTCCACAGAATGGTGGCCCAAACATCAAATATTGCCTATAACTGTACTTTGTTTGACTTACATGTTGATTTTTGAAAACCCAAATTAGTTGCCAGCACATACAAGTGACAAAATACAGATTTCTAGCTTCTCTTCAAAAATAAAAACATCCACCACGACCAAGCTTATATTCCCATTTGCCACACTCCCCACCACTCCTTATTATATTATGACCTACACGCTTACTCATGTGATTGACCAGAATGGTCCCTGCAAGCCTCCTACCTCATAGGTAGATATAAGCCATTCATGGTCATTCCAGTTCCTAGAGGTATATAAAGAAGAACCATTTAGAAAACAGAAAAAGAACTCTGAGAAATTTAAAATATGAGAGGGAAAAAATTAAAAATTCAATTAATAGTTGGGAGTTCAATTTGAAAATGATAGAAGAAAAAGATAAAGGGGGGAGGCAGGGAAGGAATCAAATCTAGGAGAGTTACAGCCAATCAGGTGAGTTCCAGAATAAGGGAACAGAGCAAATGGTAGTGAGAACATTATCTGAAAAATAATGGAAGATTGAAAGATAAGAGTCTTCAGACTCAAAAAAGGCATAAAGAAAACCCAGACAGTGAATGAAAAACTAACCAACAAGATGCATTCTTGCGAAATTATAAGCCTGCTAGGGACAAAGGGGGAAATCCCAAAAGCTTCCAGCAAGAAAAAAAGTCATATAAAAAGTGTCAAGAGTCAGTATGGCCTCAGACTTCTCAACAGTAACTTTGGAAGCCAGAAGACAAAGAGCGATGTTTCAGCATTCTGAGGCTAAGAAATTCTACACCAGGTCAGACCATCAATTAAGCAGAGTGCAATCCAGATATTTTTCAAACACGCAAGATCTCAAAAAATTTCCTTCTCAGTGGGGAGGGGAGGATAAGGGCACAAAATGGAAGAGAAAAGAACACAAGGGACCACGGAGATGGATCACAGGTGAATTGGTGGGGGGTTACCCAAGGGGAATACAAAATGTAAAAGACATAAATAACAATAAAAATACATATTAAAACAAATTTCCTTCTCAAATATTCCTTTGCAGGAAGCTCCTGAAGGCTGTGCTCCACCAGAGTGAGGGAGAAAACTGAGAACAAAGACATAATCGGATCCAGGAAGCAGGGACCTAGTGTGGGAGAGAAGGAAAGGACTTCTCAGGATGAGGTTAAGAAGGATCCAGAGTGACAGTTGAGCGGCCAGTCCTCCTGGGAGCAGGTGACAAAAGGGATTGCTTCATGGCTCTGTCAGAGGGCTTGGTTAAATTAGTGATGACTAAATTAGTTACAGGAAACTGAACAAACCAAAAAGGAACAAAAGACTTGAGCGGCATTCCACAAAAGATATCCAAATAGCCGATGAGCACATGAAAAAAGCCTCAAGATCATTAGTCATTCAGGAAATGCAAATCAAGACCACAATAATCATCACTACCTGGCCAGCCGAATAGATCAAGTTAAGTACACTAGACCACCCCAAGTGCTAGGTAGGCTATGAAGTAATGGGGCCTCTCCTATGCTGCAAAAATGGTATAAACACTCTGGAAAACTCTTTGGCATCTTCTTATAAAGTTTAACATATACCTATCCCGTGGCCCAGCAATCCCACTTCTAGGACTGTGTCTAGAGAAATGAGTATGTAGAGCCACAAACATACTAGTACATGAATACTTAAAGTGACTTTAAGCACAATAGCCAAAAACTGGAGCCAGCCTAGATGTGCATCAGCTAGGGAAGGTATAAACAAAGCATATTTTCATCAGAGGAATACGACTCAGCAATGAAAAAGAGCACCCAACCACATGGATGAAGCTTAAAAACATGATGAGGGTAAGAAGTGAGACAAGAAAAGAATAAATGCAGGGTGAGTCTACTTATATATAGTTCAAACACAGGAAAAATTAATCTATGGAGTTAGAGGTCAAAATAGCGGTTGTCCTGGAGAGAGGGGAGGAGGGACAGGCAGATATTATCTGACAGGGACATACCAGAGTTTTCTGGGCCCTAGTGTCACAGACACAGCATAAATAAGTCATTAAGTTGGGTCCCTTAAGATGTGTATGTTTTACTGCATGTAATTTATTCCTCAATAAAGTACTGAAAGAAAAACTAAACAAATCAGACAAGAGGCATTATTAATTCATGAAAAGTAAGAAGTTATATTAAAGAGAAAATTTAATCGCACTACAGGATACTCCCTGCAGTACAGACTTAGCTCAGCTACGAACAGTAGTTAACACAGTTGTAATAATAGCTAAATATACTTTATATGCACTCAACTAGAAATTCGCGTTTGGTAGGATGGGCAAAAGAGCAGTGTCTGTGTGTAGCAGAGGGGTTTATGGTGAACAAAGAAAGTTAAATGCTAATATTTTGTAACAGGAAGTCAATAGGTAATATCTAAAATCAAACAAATAAGAAATAGTAGTGATGTGTGTGATTCAGCCATTTGGAGGTAAACACAAGAAGAAATAATAAAGGGCAGTAAGTGGTTATTTCTGGGGAGTAGGACTCAGCGGTGGGGAGGTGAGGGACAGGTATTGAATCTTGAAGAATTAGATTTGGCACAAAGAAACAGAAGTCCAAAATAAAATCCTTAATTAAAAAAGAAATGTGGGAGGGAAAGAGATCAGAAGATGGGAAGGAAGAGCACAAGAGACTATGGTGACAGTTCACGGGAGCTATGGTGGCAAGAGAACTATAGGGACAACACCTGAAGGAAGAATAATGCTATGATAAAATAAATCAGTTATTAATAAATAAAACAGAAATGTATTGCCATGTCATAAAAGTCTGGAGCTAGACAACTCAGACCTGGTCCACAAAGTTCTTGGAGTCTCAGGCTCCAGTTTTCTCGTTGCTATACACACACACACACACACACACACACACACACACGCACACGCACACGCACACGCACACGCACGCGCACACGTGCCCTCCAGTTTCAAGACCACCTCATAATCCAATATGGCTGCCCCAGCACCACCAATCAAATCCACATTCCAGCCAGTAGGATGGAAGATGGGACAACAATGAAAAAGAGTATATACTAGTTATCTTTTTAGCATGTTTTCCATGCAACACTTCTGGCCAGAACTAAGTCCTTCCTAACAGCAAGAGAGGCTAGGGAAAGTCACCTCTCTTCTGGAAAGCCACATGCCAGCTATAGACAAAGGCAGTCTCTGCCATTAAGACTTTATTTTAAAAAAATTAATTTCAGCAAAAGAAGTGGCACACATAGGCAACAGACAAGGTCAGAGCAGTTCGCATGGTGGGCCAGCACCACAGTCTGCACTGGACCTGAGGGCACACCTGGCAGAGAGCAGAGAATACCCAAGGAGAGGGCTACAGTCACCCCAGGCCTCTTACCTCAGCCCAGGAGCCTGAGTGGGGCCCACAGAAGGAGGGCAGAGAAGCTGGGTTCACAACACACCAGGTAACTCCGAGACAGTAACCTTGCACATACCCCCAGACTTTGCAATCTGACCTGTCGTCCACATTTAGCCCAATATTTGAAAAGACAGTCACACAAGGCTCCAGAAAGGTGGAAATGGTTATTACTCTACAGCTAAGGAAATAGACTCCTGGAAATTAAGTAACGTTTCGCCCAGGTTGTCGCTGGAGGAACTGGACTTGGCCTCAGGCGTCCTGAAACGAGTTCGATTTCTCTCATCCATGATAGAGGCACTTCTCCAAGGGGCCAGGTGGCCACCTGCAGCTTTTGGACTCCCCGGAGGACCACATCAGGCTTGTCAATAAGTCACAAGAGGCAATGACTCATTTGAAGACAAGATAAACAACAGGGAGGCCCACTGGGATGAGAGGTCTTGTATCCTAGGACTTCGCCTTCTGCAGGGCTGAAAGAGTACACAGTTAGAGGCAGCAACCCCTTCTGCAAACACCGGTACAGCAGTGTGCAGACAAAGAGAAAGGGCTGCTGGTCCTAGAAACGGGCAGCCAAGTTGGGAGCTGCAGAGTTATTTGGATCCTGAATTGGCTTTTGTCAAGTCTGGGCCACGAGTCTGAGCATACAGAATTCCAAGTCTTGCCCTTCCAAATCCTCCAAAACCAGAAGGAAAGTCATTTTGTGCTGCTCCAATAACATTCATCTGCTGCCTCCCATCCCAGGATCTCAAAATGCCTCACTAACATTTCTGGATAAACCCACAGACCCTCCAAGTGACCTTGGTGCAGTCATTTCCTCTCCACATATACCAGGCCTCAGGTGCAGGTGGTTCTCAGGGAGATGGATGCAATTTGGCAGAGGGTGGTGGAAGCTCACTGCCCCCAGAACCTGCCCTAGCTGGGGTTGTCTGAATGCAGTGGGCTCCGGGGGACCAATCACAGCCCAAAGCCCAGAGCCCATACAATCCAACAGGGAAGAGGCAGGCAGGTCAGGGAGAGCCAGGCAGACAGAAATATGCATAAGACAGAGGGTGTGGAGGCCAGCAGGGAGCACCCAGCCCAGAACTCAAAGACAGGGTCAAGTCAGGACTCTGCCCCAGAAGGAATCTGCCCTCAGATGGAGGATTCAGGTAGAGCCCGCTCAAGGCTTGGTCATCAAGAAACAAGACAGGAGCCAGGCCTGCTGGGCTGGAGGTCAGAGTGAGGTGATGTAATGCTGACTCAGCCAGAGAGACCTTAGAGGAACTTTTCATACTCCCTGATGGGTCATGGGATTGATGCCAGACTCTGCCATTGAGGTAGCTCTGAAAATTCTAGATTACAGGGTCCTCCAAGGCAAGTCAGAAAACAGCATGTGCTCTGTCACCTCCCTCCTGTGCCCCTGCTTATGCGCCTTCTTCTCCAAGCCATCAGAGCTAAACAGGTGACCCTCAATCCCGCCTCAGGATGTGACAACACCAAGGACAAAGCCCTGCTCCTCCCAGACTCCCCCATCTTGAATGGCCTTCCTAATGCATAAGAGTTTCACCTCTGACCCGATTCAAGTCTCCTATTGTTATTTTTAAATGACTTGCTCTCACTCCACCCCAGCACCCAGCACAACGCCAAGTACTCTGCAGAGCTCAGTAAATATCTTTGTTTTTGACGACTTGAAAATAATCTAGTTCGGGCCTCCCTGCTGGTCTAGGGGTTAAGGATCAGCTCTATCACGCTATCACCCCTGAAGCCTGATTTCAATCCCCAGCCAGGGAGCTGACCCACCTGGTCCAGCAGTGTCTCGCCCGCTGCTCCCCTCAGCAGTGTAATTCAGTAAATCTGCCTGGTCTGCTCCCCAGTCTGCCTCTGGTGAATCTTCTCACCCCCTGGATCTCTGGCCTAGACCCCAGTTCTTCTACGCAAAAATAAATAAATAAATGTTTTTTAAAATCTAGTTAAGGAGATTACAAAAGAAGTACATGAGAAAGTGACAATATACAAATATGGGCAAAATGATGCCATGCAAATAAAAATCATAAATCTTGAGGAAACACTGAGAAAGAAGTGAATCAGAGAAAGGGGACATTAATCTGGGAAGGTTACTTTGAGGAGGTAAATTTTGAAGGAGCTACTAGAAAAAAAAAAAGTTTGTGGGCTTATATACAGATGTGTTGCTTAGTAAATTTTCAATCAAGGATGGACCATGTATATGACCAACAGGCTGAACTGCACAGTCTAGGTGTGTCATGGGCTTGATCATCTAGGTTTGTGTAAATACACTCTGATTTTATACCATGATGAAACTGCCTAATGATGCATTTACAGAATGTATCTCTGTTGGTAAATGACACATGGTTGTACCAGAATTATTTTGGTTGCAAGCAACCACAGTCTAAGCAGAAGTAGCTTAAGCAAAAGAAAGAAAGAAAACAAAAAGGAAGGAGGAAGGGAGGATGAGAAGGATGGGAAGGATGGGGAAGAGGGAAGGATGGGGAAGAGGGAAGGAGGGAAGAAGAGAGGGAGGGAGGGACCAAGGGCAGAAGGAGGAGAGAAAGGATAAAAGAGGGAAAATAAAGGGCACTGTACTCACTCAGGTAATAGCATACAGGCATGGCTGGATCCAGGTGTGGAATGATATTATCTGGAAATGTCTCTCTCCATCCTGCTTTCCTGAGATAGCATCTGAGAGGCAGGCTCCCTTCAGGGTGCCTCCCTTGACTTAAACCCTACAACTTTGCAACCCCAGGAGGAAGAGAGCTTCTCTTTTCCAGAAGTTGGGGGTGGGGGGAATAATACAACAAAGTTTTTTTGTAAAAGCATTCCAAGGGGTTGCTTTGTTACTGTAGCTTAACCCAGTCTATCCTGACTACTGTCTGGCCCCTTAGTCTAACTTGAGATACAGGCTCACCCCTTGCAGCTATCAGCATACAGTGATCTGATTGGCCAGGCTGAGTCATGGTAAGATGCCCTGATTGACCAGGCTGAGTCAGGGTAGGGTGCTGCAATTGGCCAGACTGAGTCAGGACAGGGTTCTCTGATTGGCTAGGCTGAGTCACAAGCCCTGACCCCTGAACGGAGACCTGAGGCCAGCCCCACCCTGATTATGTAGTCTGAGAGTTCCTTATAGAAAAAATAAAGTGCTATCACCCCATGGAAAGGGAAATGGCAATGGGCAGCAGAAATCAGCAGAGTTCAACACACTTATCACAGGAATGGAGGGAGGATGAACCTACCAACCTTTCCTGCAGCTGGAGCTCACCGTTCTGTTTAATGAACCCCTTCCTTCCCAAGCCAGAGGGTGTATAAAGGTACCTCCCCACAGAGTCCCAGTACACAAGCTGGGGTTCCGGAAGAGAGCGTGGAACTCCCAGAGTAGGGAGAGATGTGCTCTCACGCCCTCCCCTTGCTGCCATCACCTGCTCTCGCCAAGGATCCCAGCTGTGAAATCTCCCGGCCCTGGGGGGAGGCCTGCAGGTGTCCAACGCGACCTGGAAGCCCAGCACCCACACCTGCAGCCTCGAAGGGCCACCAAATCGCGCCGCACATTGGAGCCAGCAGCAGGCGTCATTGCAGCGGGGCGCATTCCTCGGGGACCAGAGTGAAACACCGGAGCAGTTTCAACTCTGCCATTCCCTTACATATTTTTTACCTCTGGAAGAAAGAAGTCAATCCTGCTTGTCTGGCTCTCCCAAAAGACCTCCGAATGCAGCCAGAGTCCCTACGTCACACTTCCTGCAGCAGCCCGAGGGTCAGGAGTTCACCCGCTGAACCATTGCCGGGGGAGCGGGGGTCCTAATAAGCATTACATCCTCCCCCAAAGCTCCAACAGCTGTTTCCCCCTCCCTCGGAAGGGAAGAGACCAAATAAAGCAAGGGAGGAATTACTCGGTGCAGAAAGGCTCAGCGTGGGATTCCGAGTCCAAAGGTCAGACGGGCGGGTGATGAGGGTTGTATAGCTGGTCCTTTTAGGGTTTCTGCCTCCGTCTTCTCACTGGCAAAATGGGGGTGAAAGTGATCCTTTCAGGAAAGTGATTCAGTCTTGGATAGAATGGGAGCTTCTCCACCCAGGTTCTGCCCATACAGCGCAGTCCAAAACCAAGCCATCCTCTTTGTGGAGAGAATTTCTGGAGGCCCAAACCCACCTTTGGAGAGCAGCAGCAGTCTCTCTGGGCTGGTATCTACTGTTCTCAACTGTAGAGCAGAAATCTGGAGGCAGAGCCCCCATTGCGGTCTTAACCCCCTCCCCACCCCTACCAAGCATCTCTCGGAGGTGACCAGAGGCTGGCAGAGGGACAGAAGCAGGACAGGCCCACATGTCCCCAAACTCTGCAGAGCCCCAAAGTAAAGGCCTCTGAGGACTCAAGGCCTGTCATTCAGCGCATGATTTGTACTTATAAAGGCAACAGGAACTACATTCGTGATTATCAGAAGGCAACAGGGCAGGGATGGGCCAATGGAGTGCAGTTGCATCCTGAAGGGTAAAATTGGACTTTTGGTGGTGAATTTATGTCATCTGTATAGATGTTGTGTCATGATGCACATCTGAAACTTATATTGTTATAATGCAATGGAGTTCAATTTTTAAAAAAAGTAAAAGCCACGGAAGTTTTAAGAAAAAGAACCAGGGAGTCCACAAAGTTTGGAGAGGGTTTTGAAGAAAAAATATTTGACTAGATCAGAACAGCCAAGAAAGATGTGGCTCCTGGTTATTAGTATAGAACTTAAAAGTGAAAAGGAGGGAAGAAGCGAGGGAAGAAGACAGGGAGGGAAGAAGGGAGGGAGAGAGGGAGGGAAGAGCTTAAAAGAAAGTCTGGCTAAGGCACCTTCTATGCACTAAACTAGGTAAGGCTGTATACAACTAAATATAAAGAACAGAGCCCACCTGGGAACAAGACTGACAATAAGGCCTTTGAACAGAAGGTGCTTCAAAAGGAAAAATCTAACAAAATCACTTAAATGGGAATTAGGGAAAGCTCTAGTTATTGGATTAGACGATTTTGGTTGCCAGTGGCATTGACCCAATTGAAACTGGTTTAAGCCAACAAGGGGAATTTATTGCCTCCTTCACTTTAAAAGATCAAAGATTCCAGCTTCAGGCATAGTTGGATCCAGGCTCAGACAGTGCCACGAGGACTCAGCCACCTCCTTTCCATCTCTTGGTCCTGTCTTCCTCCATGCCAGCCCCAGGCTAGACACCAGGTGGCAGATTCCGAAGGCCACAGGCTTGAGTGTCCTTCCTACTGGCAATTGCACAGGGAAAAAGAGCTTCTTCTCCAGGGCTCTCCACTGACCTGCTTTGTGTCAGTCACTATAGCCAAGGGAGAAGGAACACGCTGATTGATCAGACACAAGTCATGCAGGAAGTCTCATATAAAGGGACAAAGGCCTGAACTGGATGGACTGGATCAAAGGGGTCTCACAGGAATAGAGAAGGAGTCAGGGTTACCAGCTTTGCTATGCCCAGCAGTAGGGGAGTCTTGGGTGAATCAGTGTCCCCCTGTGAACCTCCTTTTCCTCATCTGTAAATGGAATAACAATACATACTGCAGGTGGCTGCTGTGGAAAAAAAGCAAGACCATTCATATAAATTACCGAGCACAGAGCACACACAGATAGTCGCTACTCTTCTTTTTTCTATTTATTCCCTTTGTTGTCCATTTTATTTTCTCTTTTCCCTGTTTCCAACTTAAGACTGTCACAGGCACACGCCGTCTGGCACTGCTCAGTGTCTTGGGAGGTGTGGTGTAGAGACATGGGGGAGGTCCTGGGCTTCAGCACCGCCATATGCTTCTCATTGGTTGCTGAAGGCCCCATCTCACGGTGGTTTGGGCCTGGAGACGGGGTGGTCATGCCAGGTGTCAGCCGAGGTGCTGAGACTGGGCATGCATTACCAGAGGCTGGTGCTGAGAGGGAGGGTCTCCCTGAAGCATCCTAAGCTATGAAGAACTGTGGGGTCCAGAAAAGAGAAAGTCACGGGCAGAACCTCCAAGAAGACACCTCAACTTTGCAAGCATCAAGGTGAGACTGAACTGGGGGCTGCCAGGTTCATATGCAGGAAAGGAGAGGGGCAGAGAAATGAGCCTCACCAGAGGCCCTGCAACACATCCAGGGGCAAGGCAAGGCCATGCTTGAGCTCTATGAGATCGGTGAAACTCTTCAAAATGGGAAAACCATTAGGATAACTTCACCCACTCTTCCTGGAAAGGTGCAGCCCTGACAACAGGCATCAAGGACTCAGGCAGTCAGGGGTCCAGGGAGGACTATTCACAAGGTACAAAGAACAGGCCACCCCTTCGAGAAGCTTCTGGAAAACCGCCCATGAATTCCCCTTAAAGGCCTTTGCTTTTTCAAGAGATTCTTTGCTGAGAACTTCTCTGCAGACTTTCCCAACCTCAGTAAGAGCAGTCAGGCTAAGGAGGTTGGCTCCACCTTGGATGCAGGTGTGAGCAGGTGATCAGGTTCTGTCATGGTGGAAGGACCATGAGCAAATCTCATTTCCAAGTTTGGAAAGTTGGAATAACCACTCATCCCCAGAGGAAGTCAGGGTGCCTGTGAGGCCCAAAAAGCTTGGAAGCTTTGGTGCTCCCCCTGCTTCCCCCACCCACCATGGGAAACCCCCACCCCAGAACAAGAACACCTAGCTTGGAAGTCCAGGGGCAATTCTTCAAAGACCCCTCGTTTCCCTCCCCCACCCCCTTCCAGGTCCATCCAGCAGCCCAGCCCTGAGATTTTGAATCCAAATCCCTGAGCAGAGGGCAAGATAACCTGGTGGGAGGTGGCGATGAACAGAGGTCAGCTCCTGTGATGTGGAGCCACCCAACGGGATTCAAACACTGGCTGCGAATCTTGTTAACTTTATGCCTTTGGGCGCACCATTTCCCCTTTCTGTACCGCTGTTCTGCCATCTGTAAAATGGTGCTAACCACAGTCGCCACATTAGAGATCTGTGACTAGCACATAAAGATGATTTGGTGGCAGTAGTGCCATTATCAATGCTGTTACTATCATCATCACCATTATCACCACCATCATCATCATCATCTCTTTAATTGGGCTTAGGGGACAAGAAGAGGTCTTCAGCAGCATGTTTCAAAATCCATAGATTCAAGTCAGATGACTCATAGCCTCAAATTCAGTTTTATCACTCCCTTAGCTATCTTTTTATTTTCTTATCTCTTGGGCACCTTCTTCAAAAGATTGTCCATACATCTGCCCTTCATCAAGCAGCAGCCCAAAGCAGATGGTCAAACTTCAGACAAGGAAACAGGAAAAGCTAATAGCAGGCAGCAGTTTTAAAATCAGATTGGCATATGCCGCCTGCAGCATGCACACACGGCGTGGGTCAGGGACACCAGGGACACTGACTAAATGTTGCAGATGTTGGCATCTGCTCGAGAGAGAGAGTGCCCAGGCAGCTCGCAACATTCTGCTTGTGTGGGTACCTGCCAGCTGTTAGCAGACCCCATGCTAACATTTCCAGCGGGGGCCTGTGCCAAGAGAGGGGCCGAGCTGCATGGTACACACATCATCCTTCCCGGGTAGGGATGACACCGCTGGCCTGAAGGCTTGTGGAACCTGCAGAGGTTTTGCCCAGATCTTTCTCCAAGTATCTCTTCCACCACCCCCCATTTGCCCAGGAATAGCAGCGCCCATGTGCAGGGCATCCGGAGAAGTTGAAGAGGATGATCCCAGACCTGAGATAGAGAGCCTGAAGGGCTCGAGGGGGTGGTGCTCCCACAACCCTCAGTGACATGGCCCATGCACCCTAACATTCACCGACTGCCCATCTCATTGAGCTTTCGATTCAGAAGATGATGCAGTGAAGATGGACCCCTCCAGCACAGTGGCTGATAGGAACAGGAGGAAGCGGAAAACGGCCCAGAGACCTTGAGGCACAGACAGGACCTGAATGTGACCCAGGTCCCATGCAGGAGGCCTGCACTCTGGGCTCCAGCAGCAGTGCTCTCCTCCGTGGTGAAGGTGGCCAGAAAAGGGAGTGGTGACTGGGGACAGTGGAAGAGCAAGGCAGGGGGCAGAGGCATAGAGGCCATAGAGGCAGGGAGCAAAGAGAGGAGACAGGAGTGCCACCTGACCTGGGACAGGGTGTCTGGGGGATGGTTGACATATTCCATGCAGAACTTCCCCCACCCTATGGGCTACACCGTGTGTCCCCGGCTGTCCCAAACCCATGTTGTGAGTTCATACTACAGAGAGCATCTGTGATTTCATCAGGTCTTACAGATTGTGTCCACACATTCCAGGGGGCCCTTACATGCCATGGTCTATGCAGGTGGCAGCCCCACAGCGTGTGCGGTGAACAGCCCAGCAACCCTACAACATGATCCCAAATGTACCTGACTCCCTGGATGCTGTTCCCCCAGCCTTGGCAGCCTCTGCCCAAGCTTTTCCGCTGATAGCAAGACAGGTGGCAAAGATACAGGATAATCACAAGGGCAAGTAGCAAAGCCCAAAGATGGGGAAAAGAGTAAGGGGTCCCTGCACATGGCTCCTCCATCTGTTCCACCCTGCTGACAGCTGAGTTAGGAGGCCCCAGGCCCTCACTCACAGGTGGGCCAATAGGGTCACGGCACACAGCTGCCCTAATCAGGGCAATAGGCCAAGCTATATGTCCCACTACAATCGAGGGAGATACTGGCCATTTCCTACCCAACCACTAGTTCCCAACATTATCACCCAACCTTCCTGTCCCTTCTTCCTCACTAACTAAAGTGGAGATTGGTCAGACACCTTGCTAGGTCAAACCAGATTCTGTCTCCCAGACTCAGGAGATAAATTGTGCCTGGTCTAAACTGATCTTAGCCCTCCGATTCCTCCCTGCCAGTGAGAGTGCAGGAAATGTCATGTGACTCAGCTCTATTCAATGAGATGTTAGAAATCTGCCAAGATTTTGAGGTTGCTAATTGAAAAAAATAAAAAAGCAGTAACAACATTGTGGGAAACACCACTCTTTGCCTTCCTCACTACTCTGTGTGAGGATGTGAAGGCTGGAGCAGTTGCAGCCAGTTTGTGGTAAAAAGAAGGGCAAACGTCATCATGCTAAAGAAGGCAGAATGGAAAGAAAAAGCCTTGGTCTCTTGGCTGTCATGAGACTGCTGGACTAAACCTGAGTGTTTCTATAGCTTAAGTCATTCCTGGTAGGGCTTCCTGTTACTTGCAGCCAAAGGCAGCCTGGCTGAGACTACAGTTGGCAAGTTCCTTTCCCTTACCCCAGACTGGAATCTTGCCCTGCCTTCCAGGACCCAAGTTTGGGATGCTCTTACCACAGACCAAAGCAAGCACACAGTCTTCTTGTGAATACTCCACACACCCACTGCCCACTTCTGCCTGTGGATGGTGGGATAGCTACACACTAACCTGGCGTCTGTGGACTTGAACTCATTCTTTTCCTTCTTCCCACTAGTCAGCCACCTTCTAGACAAACCAGAGCCTCTCTGTGCCTCCATTTCTTTACATGGAAAATGGATCACGGGTGAATTGGTGGTGGGCTACCCAAGGGGAATGCAAAATGTAAAAGACATAAATAACAATAAAAATATATATTATAAAAAAAAAAGAAAATGGGGTTATGAGTTTTTTAAGCCATCTTATTTATTCACAGGGTACCATAGGATCAAAAATAGATGGGAGAGGATGAGCAAAAGCATTTTGTGCATTTTAAAGTGCTAAGTAAATGTTAATTAGTATCATTACTGAAATAATACCTAGATGGAGAAGCACTCTGGGAAAAGACAAATATAAATTACTATGGAATTTTATGCTTTAAATGGGCAAATTATGGTATACGAATATTTTCTCAAAAAGCTATTATTAAAAATGACTTAATGTGTGTGTGTGTTTCTACATGTATATAGATAGTCTTACCATAACACCATGTAGAACTTCAAGCTAGTGGCATATAGAGAGAGACTCACTGTTGCCAATATCATAATTGTGATGCTAAAGGAAGGCTTTAGAACAAGGAGGCCTGGTTAGAATTCTGCCTCTCCAGCTTACTAACTGTGTGACTTTAGGCCAGTCACTTACCCTTTCTGAGTCCCATTTCAACTATAAAATGGGGAGAATGTTTAACTCACAGGACTTGAAAAGTAGGTCACATGTGTGTTCCTGGCACAAAGATGCGTGTGCAATGAACATCAGTTCCCTTCTCAGGAGACCTGGCAGAGCCAGGTAGTAGAGTGACTTGCCTTTACCCAATACCCCAAGTCCAGTGTCTTCGCCCAAAGACAGTTGTCACCACTTGCCTCAGAAGCCCTGAGGTCCTTCTAATGGAGCCCCTGAATTTGCATCTCCAGTCCTGTATCTGGGCATGGCCACCCTCTGGCTCCCTCATCTGGCACCCTCCACCATTTACACCCACCTGGCACACACCTGGACAGCTGTCTCCAGGCCGACTCTTGGATCCTTGCTCCACATCCTGAGAGAAGGAGACACTTGTTTTCATGCCTGTTTCATGAAGCCCATTTGAGGGAGAAGCAGACAGTGTGCATCTAGACTAGTCTTCCAAACCTCTCAGACTATCCCCCTCACCTCTCTTCCCCTCTTTTTGCAGATGAGGCCTCAGAGAGCAAGAGACCTTGAACCTCAAGAGACCCCCAGATGTGCCCCACTTCCCACATTAACATCCCTCAGATCTGGGCACCTGGGACCCACTACCCACACTAACACCCTTCAGATGTGGCAGGTGCCGTGCAGAGAGAAGCACCTCCAGGCCCCACGCCTCTGGACCTGAGCAAGGCAGGAGGGCCTGGAACCCAGACACACTTGATTTGGTGGCTGCCCCATGACAAGCATCTTGGACTTGACAGCCCAGTGGCCTGTACAAGTCCAAGTGCTTCACTGGGCTCTCGAGGTTTCCCACACAGCACCCCCACCCCACCCCAGCTACTCCGTCTCTTACTCCTCTCCCCATACCAGTAAAGCTGGTCCCTACATATACTGCAGCCCAAATCCCATCTGCAGGTTTGGCTGCACTGTCCCTGGGGTACTGAGATTCCAATCTCCCTATTCAATTCCTGTTTTCTAAAGTTTGACGCATGCCCCAGCTGCTCCACAAAACCTTCCTGGACCCCTTACCTGATGGCTGGAAGTATTTATTGTCCATCTCACACTGGAAAGCCACTCTCATGTGCTCTCCTGTGCATTCGCTCAAGTGAGCTGCTATAACACAAAATGCACTGGGCGCTTTCTGTGTGCAAGGCAGTGGACAGGCATCATGGAAAGATTACATGATCCTTCTCCCCACAGAGCACCTGGGGCAGGGACACCATGTGGAGCCTCCAGCTGATGGCACCTTCCCAGGGGGCTCTGGGAGCCACCTGCCAAGAGGCCCCTCTTTCTTCCCCCATCTAACCTGCAGCCTAGAGGCAGCCTCAGCATCACACAGACTTCAGGAGTTCGGTACCTACCCTGAACACATCCCCGGAGAAAGCTCATGTTCCAGAGAAGGAAACTGAGGCTCAGAAACAAAGCAACTTGCTATGACCACCGTCTAGTTAAGTACCTGACCCTAGCCCCACACCTGACCCCAGAAACCACAGGCATTCCCTCATGTTGGGTTTCGACAATGTATTAGTTGACTCATTACTGCTGCATCGCTCTTCCCCAGCGTGTTTCACCTTCTTCCCGGGATCTCTGGAATCTCCTCGCCCTCCTCGCCATGGTAGTTCCTTAGTAGCTGCAGGGTTTCATCTTGCTTCATCCTTTTCCTTCAAGATCTCATCTCCGTTTCCTATTTCATAGCGCCTCCTGGCGGCCATGGAGAGCTCAGAGTGTTTTTTATCAAGTGGGCAAAGGGAGGCGATTTCAAATCCTCAAAGGTCTGGAGATCAGCTGAAGGTCACCCCCTCAGCAAAACCGTGCTTTGGGCACAGCCCTGTCGTCTTCCTCATGGTACCCACATTTTCACCGATTCCACTGCAATCCACAAAACAAAGACTGGGAAGCCTTCCTTCAATCACCAGGTAGTCTCCTAGAGCTTTCCCATGCTGCTGAGCACAGCCCAGTATAAACAGGGGGTGCCCCGCCTTTCAGTGGAGTAACTTACCGCTGCTCTACCAAGCCCCAGGTCGGGAAGGAGACATCCCAGCAGCAAAGGTGTCACAAGCAACCCTAAGTTGGCCAGTGAAGCGTCCACCCCAGTTCTACCATCAAAGTCCTCTTACTAAGAGGAAACACTGAACGGTTCTCATTCGAAGGCATCATTTTAAGTGATATATGCAGAATATTAAATTGTACATACTGAGCTATCTTTCATTCTTTTTATGTCAACTTCATACTTTACAAAATTGCAGTAAAAAGGTCTGGAGGGACGCTAAAATGTCAGTGTGGGTTATTTGTGAGTGGTGGGGTTTTTAGTGGACTTTTCTATATATTGTAACTTTTTTACAGTTATCCTAGAATATCTTTATCATGGGAGTAGGGGGAGGAAGATAAGTTATAGCTCTTTGGATAATTGAAAATATTGCCTCTTTTCAATAGGGAGCTATGGCATAAGAAGTAGCCTTGACCTTGAGGTTGAAAGCCCTGATCATCCACTCACTTGGTATGTGGAGTAAGTGTTCGATAAATGATCCTTGAGTGAATGCTTTATATCCTTAGGATTGAACAGCTCAATGAAAATGACAGAAATGCAACTCGGTCCAGTTGAGGGGAAAAAGAGGGACAGAATTTATTGTTACAATATTTAAAACTGTGAGAATTGGGGGTTTCAGGACCAGCTGTATCAGGGTGCTGAAATGGTATCTGCTTTCTCCATCTCTCAGTTCTTCTTTTCCATGGACTACCTCAAATCTCAAGCCAGATCTTCCAAAGTGGTAAAAGGGCCCTCAGCAGCATCAGCTCTCACTTCACTGCCTTGTCAGGGAGAAAGTACTTTCGCAATAATTCCAACAAAGTTCCTCAGCCCTAATTCAAACTGTAAAGCAACAGCATGACTCTCAGGCCTGGGAAATCAGAAGCCCTCTCCCAGGAATGGGGGGGGGGGGGTTTGAGGATATGTCCTACCCAAACCATGTGATTATTTGGGGTCTTCCCCCAAAGGAAATTTGGAGTACAGTCACAGAAGGTCACCTACCGTGTGATCCCATTTCTGCAAAATGTCCAAGAAAAACAAAATACAGGTTGCTGGTTGCCAAGGGGGAGTTGGGGGGATGGGGAGTGATTGACACTTCCAGCCATGGGTGACAAAGGTGTTTTGGAATTATATAGAGGTTATGGTTATACAACACTGTGGACATACTAATTGCCACTGAATTGTATACTTTTATCAAAAGGGGAAAATGCAAGGAGTTAAATTGGGTAAAAGGAGCCAACATTGTATGGTAAAAGAGAGAACTGGCCCCTCAGTGGTGAACTTAATGTAGTCAATACAGAGGCTAATTTACAGAGATGCACACTTGACACTTAATGTTATCGTGCAATGTTACTTCGATGAAAAAATTTGAATGAAAACATGAAACAAATAACTAGATAAAATATTTTTAAAGATCTTATATCAAATCACAGTGTACATTTTAAATATCTTACAAGTGTATTTGCCAATTCTACTCCAATAAAGCTGGGGGGGAAGAATCAAAAAAATTTTTAATGGGCAGAGGAACTATATAGACACTTCTCCAAAGAGGAAATGCAGATGGCCGACAGGCACATGAAAAAATGTTCATCATGGCTTATCATCAGGGAAATGCAAATAAAAACCACAATTAGACACCACCTCACACCAGTGAGAATGGCACCTATTAAAAGAACAAGTACGGAGGGTGTGGAGAAAAAGGAACCGTCCTATACTGTTGGTGGGAATGTAGACTGGTTCAGGCCCTACAGAAAACAGTGTGGAGGTTTCTCAAAAAGCTAAAAATGGATCTGCTAGATAGCCCAGCAATTCCACTCTTAGCAATACAAAGAATCAAAAACACTAATTTGAAAGAAAACTTGCACTCCCATGTTTATTGCAGCACTATTTCTAACAGCCAAGATATGAAAAACCTAAGCACCCAAAACCAAAGGAGTGGATCAAGAAGATGTGGTAGTATATATATAGGTATGTGTGTGTACACACACACACACACACACACACACACACACACACACACAACGGACTACTACTCAGCCACCAAAAAAGATAAATTCATGCCATTTGTAGCAATGTGGGTGGAGCTGAAAGGGATTGTGCTAAACGAAATAAATCAGAAGGCAACAGATAAATACCTGATGGTGTCACTTAGAGCTGGAATATAGTGAAACCAAACAAAGGACCAGACAAAGACAAATTTTAAAACCAACCCTTGAAAGGTGACCTTAAACTGAAGCATCCAGAGGGATGGGAGGAGGAGAGGGAAGGTGAGCAAGGAGTGTGGAGACAGCATAACAGGATATGGGTGCTTGGGTGGTGGGAGAGCTTGGGGTGACTATGCCAAAGGGGGAAAACCTGTCCTTCTAAAGGATAACAAGGATATGAAAGAGTGGTACTTTCGAATAAAATAGTTGTTTTATGTAGTGTGAAATTTACCTCAATTCAAAAAACAACTTTTTTCTTTTTAGCTCTGCCGGCCAAATGAAATCTCCATGGGCCAAGCTGGCCCAGTCGTCGGGGTTTTTGTCTTGCTCAGGTCCCTCCTAATGCTCAGCAACCGTGATCGTGGTTTACAGTCAAGAGGAAAGAGGCCTTCAGTCTCCTCCAAGTGGAACCTCCCAAAGATAATTGGAGGCCAGAAAATAAAAGTCCCCTAGAGCTGGAAGCGGGCCAAGGTTTTCCTTTTTTTCTAGCTGCCCTTTGCCACAAAGAAGGGCAGAGGCGCATCTGGGTGACAGTGAATGGACTTTGTTGACATGGCCCAACTTTAATTTTTGTGAAGTTAATAATTAGGCTGTCATCCCTCCGCTCCAGAGCAATTAGTGGCCTGCCGAGGGGATGAATGGGCCCTATTATCAAGGGAAATTATAAATAGAAGCCAGCACAGGGGGTGGGAGCCTGCACAGCGTCACCCCGCCCCCCACCCCGCACCGGAGTCTGCTGACTGTGTTGACTTGCGTCTGGTTGACAGCTTGAATCCCAGCTGCCATTCGAAAGGGCTCTAAATTCTGCCTCTGTCATCCCAGCCTGACTTTTTATGCTGTCCAGAACAGGACAGAGCAGCCCAGCTGGGCAGCAGAGAGCCAGGCTGAGATAAAAGCCTTTGTGGCAATTGCCTGCTGACTCCACGGTCTGAAGGTGTCTGGGGCCGAGCAGAGGGCCCTGGGCTGGCCTGACAGGCCAGGGTGTTGGGGACACTGAGTGACAGGCTGCCCAGTGGGTTCCCAGGTCAGCACAGATTCCCAGCCAGGAGCAGCAGCTCCCAAAGGGAAGGCTGAGGGGGAGAGGCTACCCTGGGTCCCCCGGGCTCCTTTCTCAGGTTGCTTTACCTCTGCCAATATCTGGGGCAAGTGTGTGATCCTCCCTGCGAACTCTTCTATCAGATCAGATCAAAACAGAGTTTGGTAGTTCAAGAAGGAAACCATGAGTCACTGTAAAAGAACAGTGGTCCCCAAAATGCAAATACCTACAACCAGAAAGCAACTATAATTGTTTCATCATATCTCTCTCTTATCTAAAATAACTAAAACCATTAAAATGGGTAACATTTATATGTTTTCAATGCACCTAGCACATTTTATACATGAATTCATTTAAATCTCTCAAAACAGTCTTATTTTCACCCCCATTTCACAGATTTGTAAAATAAGGCTAACTTGTCCAATGTCACAGGGCTGATAGGCAAAATTCAAACCCAGACACTTTGACTGAAGTTCATATTCTTACCTATTATTTTGAGGGCTTATAAGCCAAGTCAACCAAGGGTAGGAGCAAGAAGGAGTGGTGGGGATTGTGGCAACAACTCATTCAGACTGGAGAGGGCAGCAGCCAACAAGTGGGTTGCCTTACAGGGATAAAGACTCTCATTTTTTTTTTTTTTAAGAGAAGCCAGAAATCAGAATTTAACATAAAATTTGGCTTTCAAATGCTAGCAAGCAATTCAAAGCTCTTTAAAATAATGTGCAGACCAAACAAAGCACCTCCTGGGCCACCACTTTGCAATCATGATGCAGAGCTATGATCCTGGCTCACTGGCTCCACAAAAATGGGCCATCTGAGTCAAAGTCCAGCCTCCTCACTCTTCCAGGTATCTTTCTTTCCATGGAGAGAAATGGGGTGGGAGGGAGAGAGGAGAGGAGAGGCAGCCTCTGTACAAGCAGGGTTCTCAGCTGGGCTCTATCAGCAGCTGTGTGACTTTGGACAAATCACTTACCCACTCTGAGCTCCAGCGTGCGTGCTCATTTATTAACTCAAGATGATAATTTCTGTGCTGCTGGGGACCTGGATGAAAGGGCCGCGGGTGCCAAGTTTGGGGAAATAAGGCACCTCGCAAGGGTGGTTTCAATCTCTGGTCGTCCAGAGCAGGTAGAAAGGAAGGAGCCCCAATACCCATAGCCAGAGGCCCATCTCATAGCTGCTTCCCCCACCTTCTACCTTTCTACTCACACACCCGGTGATATCAGGACAAATGCATGTGCCCCGGAGCCTGCATATGCTGAGTCCCCGCTGACCCCATCGCCACACCTCCCAGGAGAGAGAAGGCCTATGTTGGCCACTAGAGAAGCAGCCAGCTGCTCACTTCTGCAAAGACACAGAACTTAAAAATTAGAGAAATGTTTATAAGTATTAAAATTATATAATCTAGAAATGGTGTAAATATTATAGCAAAATAATATACAATATTTGATATTATAAATAAAAACATAGAAGATGAGCCCCCCCCACCTCATAAATAATTTGACACATATTCAACTAAGTAATTATTTCTCAACAGAAACTATGTCCAGATGCTTTTTCTGGAACTAGACTCAAATTGCTTTACAGCCATCTTCTTTCTTACTGACTCTTGGGCATCTTTCCTGCCAGCATATGCTACTGTATTCTTATTAATGGTGCTATGGTTTTATTACCTTCTAAACCAGGTCCAGTAGGTAGATGTCACTTGCAGTTTGTTGTTGTTCCCATAAGCAGAGCCATGGAGAGCAGCCCTGCCCTATAACTTTAGACCCAGGAGAAGTTTCTGTTCAGCTGGTTCTCAAAAGTAGAAATACTGTCAGAAGGGTTGAGCATTTTGTAGAGTTCAGCTACTAAGAAAAATAATAAAGAAAACTAAGGGAGACATCACTGACTAGTAAAATCAACATTGTGACCCACCAGGAGCTCAGAACTGATCACAGGAGCATGTGTAGTCTTAGATTCCAGAGCTTGTGCTCAGGGTTGCCCTTTAAAGACAAGGACAACCCCTTAGGGTTGTCCTGAATCTCTCCCTGTCACTCTGGGTGGGGGTGGCCACATATTCCTTCCTGATGAGGAGGGATACTCAGGCCAACAACACGAAGACCCAATTATGGGGAAGTAATTCAGACCTTGCATTAAACTCCAAGAGAGAAGATGGAAGAGGACTGAGGAGCTAGAAAGGAAAAAGCAATGAAACAGGAAGCTTGGGCTGTTGTCCCAGCTCTACATCTACAAATTGTGTGGGCTTGGGCAAGACATCCTCTCTGATCCTCAGTCTCTTCCTCTGTAAATGTGTATCCGACCTCAGAAATACTCAAAGGACCCAGGATATGCCCAGTACATACCAAATACCCAATAAACATTGTTTAAATCAGAATCCTTGAACCCACCTCTGCTATCAACTTAATAAATTCTGTCTGGGGACAAGGAGACTACTGGAGGAGCAATGGCATTATGTGAACTTAGCAATCAATTGAGTGATTAGAATGATAAGAAATGGCCGTGACTAATTTTGGCTTCAGCATAGACCGGCTGCTTCACTAGTCCAGGAAATCGGTCACCTTGACAGAACTTACCATTGGTTTCTTAGCAGATGCCATGGCTAATTGCCTGCAGGTGCAAGTAAAACCAGACACTGAACTTCTATGGAAGAAAATGTTTGTGTTTGGTCCCTTCTTCCAGACACACCCTCTCATCTGCTCTCTAGCAAAACCAACTCTTGGAAATCCCAACCAGGAATTATGTCTCCAAGAAATCCATCCCTCACTTTGCAGTGCTTCAGCCCACCAGCCAATAGTTTGGCCATTCTGTGCACATACACAAACACATAGATGCACACACAATGGTCTAACAACATTTTGTGCTAAAATTCCACAACTGCTTTGTATACCTAGATCAGGTCTCCTTAACCAAAGTTGAAGTTTCAGGGGTCCTCTAAATCTCAGCTCTACTGAATAGATATATACATGGCACAAGGTGTTTCACCTATGTTATGGTATTTAATCTTTCACAACTCTGGATGATTTAAATGTCATTGTGTTCAATTTACAGATGTGGAAAATAAAATTCAGAGAGGTGAAGTAACACAGAGCTTAACACTCAAGGCATACAAGTCAGCACTCAAAAATGATTTTGAATGATTGAAGGATGGATGCATGCATCCAGGGATGGATTGCTAGATGGATGGAAGGTTGAGTGGATAGAGGTGGGATGGACAGATGGATGAGTGGATGGGTGGTTGGATAAGTGGATGGATAAATAGATATCAAATCAGTGGCAGCTTTACCTGACTCCTGAAAGTCTTTCCATTTCAGCATAAAGAAGCTCCTGCTTCTTTGCACCAGAATAGGCACACACCAGGCATTCAATCAATGTCAAACATTTCCTTAAACACAATAGTACCCAAGTATCCTTATTCCAAGCAGTTTCCACAGCCACCTCACCAAAACTGTGTGCTGGATTCAGCACAGGTATGGAGGAATCATCAGGGTGAGGACCAAAGATTCTTCTCCCTCCCTCACAGCAAGAATGGGCTGATGAGCTGAGGTCCCATAGGGAGGATTTGGGTGATGCTCCAAACCAGGAGATTGCTGGTTTACTGGGACACACCTGGTTAACAAGAGGCTCCTCCTTCCTGGGCCACTAGGGGGCAGCAGTTCAGTATCTCTGGACATAAACAAAGCTGGATCAGGAAAGCTGATCCACTGGGTGCCCCACCACTTCATTTCAGGTTAGTTCCTGCACCAGCTGTTGCTGGTGCGAGAAGAGAGACCATGACTAAAAGTGCTTCAGAAAACACTGGAGCAATCAAAATATCAGTGTTTGCCATTAGGGGGCAGCTTAAAACAACCCCAGCTCCTGCAGCTCAGCCCTGGGCAGCCCTTACGGAGAATGGAGCTCCTGCTGATGCAAAGGAGGACATATTGAATAAGAAAAAGCAAGTACTGGATGTGTGCCAACCCATTTGTATAAGTTTTAAAAACATGTGAACAAATGTGTATTATTTGTCTGCCTGTCTATGCTAAAGAAGTCTTGCAAGAAATTCAGGCAACTCTTTCCAGGCTTCCTTTGGAAGAAAGGGCTTTTACCTTTTCTTTTCTACCTTTCTGTGCAATTTGATTTCTTTTTTTGCCATTGGATGTTCTTGTTTAATTCCCAGAGGTTATCTAGAGATTGAGACATGTACAGATTTTGTTGTTGTTGTTGTTTTTTACACTTTCTTGGGATTTTTTTTAACTGAGTCAATACGGTTTTTAAAGGGGGGAAAATTAGAGCTTGCTGTTGGCCTTGTCTCCCTAAGCCCTTGGATCCCAAGGGCCAGTTGGTTGGCTCCATGGTGCCAACCACCACTCCTCCTCCCCCAGGCAGCCTGGCAAGCTCAGCCCTGGAGCACAGTGCATGGGACACTGAGCTCCAAGGAGGTCTCCACCATTTGATTTTCTAAGAACCCCTTTGAGGAAGCAGGACAGGTTCATGGGGAGCTGATGACTTGGCACTTGGAGCTACAGTCTGGCTAGGGAAGCTGCTGGCCTGCTGACATAGAAGACAGAGCTTCCCGGCAGGACCATGTTGTGGAAGCAACAGGTATGACCCAGGGACTTGCCAGTCAAACCCAAGCTCTGGTCAGTGCTACCCTAAGAGACTCAGAGATTTATCAGTCTGGTGTCCTAAAATGGGCGTAACTTAAGAACCCAAGAGACTTGATCTTGAACCTGGCTCCTGCATCTGACAGCTAGCAAATGACTTGACCTCTCTGAGCCTCAGTGTTATAACAACATTGTTATAAAAGTGAGCATTAATGTACACAAATCATCTAACAAAAAGATGGCACATAGTAGGCATTCCATTAATGCCATTAATTCCACTCATAACTTCATCATTATCTCCTTCTTGGAAAAAAATCAGGCCTAAAAATGAAAACCGAATCCAAAAAGTCTGCAGTCTGTAGGTGTCATTAATTGTCCAGGTCCCTCTCTGAGCCAGCATATCCTCAATACTGGAAAGGGCATCCTGTTCTCTCATCCCTACATCAGAAATCAAAGCACTCCCTCCAAGTTACAGACTCGGGTTCCCAAACCTGCACTTCCTGCCTGTTCTCACTTGAAGGCAATATTGAGCTTCAGATTTCAACCTGCCCAGGAGCACAAACTCCAGCCTGCAGCCCTGATTGCCAAATCCCAGACTATCAGAAGTGCTATTCCCACCACTCAGAGAGCAATTTATTTATTTTTTAGTATTATTTTTATTGTTATTTATATCTTTTACATTTGGTATTCCCCTTGGGTAACCCATCACCAATTCACCTGTGACCCATCTCCATTGTCCCTTGTGTCCTTTTCTACTCCATTTTGTGCCCTTATCCTCCCCTTCCCACCCACCCCCCAGTGTCTCTCCCCTATTTGGTTTCCCTATAGTCCTCTTATAAGTGAAACCATTCGATATTTTTCTCAGAGAGCAATTTAGAAACAAAGGAAAGAGGGCCTCCCTGGTGGCTCAGCAGTTAAGCGCTGGGCTGTGGAGCTGTCGGCAGCAGCGATGTGAGTTCGATGCCCAGCGGGGAGATTCCCACATGGTGCGGCAGACCTCTCCTGCCTCGCCCACTGCTCCGCTCAGCAGTGTATTTCTGATCTGCCTATTCTGCTCCCCACTCTGTCTCTGGTGAAGCCTCTCACCACTCCACACCTCTGGCCTGTACCCCAGCTGTATGAATAAATAAATCTTTTAAAAAAAAAAAGAAACAAAGGAAAGATACACTACTTCCACTGGAGTAAAGTTATGAAACAGCTAACCCTAATGCAATACCAGCTGAAATGTAAACAGGTTGTAATAAACAAGGAGCAAAATATAAGGTGGGGGCATGGGAAGCTGTGGGCATCTTTGCAGACATATTTGTGAAGAGTAAAAAATAACAAGCAATGTAAAGTACTGTGACAACTAAATAAACAGCAATATGTCCATTCAAGAGAACATTTTAAATTCTAAGGCTGCAGCAACTTGGACAATTACATAAGAGGAAGAAAAGGCAAATTTGAATCTATATTTTTATGGCAGTCATCTAAAAATGTTTGTAAGGGAGAGAAGCAAAAAAGCAGGAATAAATAAAGTTAAATTGCTGAGCTAGCAGGACTGCAGTTATTTTTTCATAGATTCCATTTGGCATTTGTATTGTTTACTTCCTCTTTTAATAGTCAAGATTATTAGTGAGTATGAGCACAGAGTCACCTGGCAGGGCAGACAGACTCTGCCATAACATAGTCTTGATACTTCTGGCCCACTGACGTGACTGAATGTCCACAGCTGAGACCCTTCTGTGGACTAAAGTCTGAACCTGTTACCCGGCAGCTCTCTCAACAATGGGAGCTGGCAGGAACAGTGGGGTCTTCTTTACCCTGCTGCTCCACACAAGTTTGCTGTTGACCTTTAATGTAGCAAGTATATTTCCTACACCCTCCCTCTGCCCAAACAAAGTTTGTTGTTGTTAATGGACCTTTAAACCAGTAATTGTGTTTCCTGCTGGCCTCTCTCCTGACAAGTCAGTGGTGCAATCAGACTTATGGGAGGGGCACCCTGAAAGAGGAGAGAAGCCAGGGTCCAGGATAGAAGAAGGAGAGCAGAACAGAGAGCAGCAACCCCAGAGGGAAGCAAGCCCCAGGAAAGGGAAAGCCCCTGAGAAGCAGGAGAGAGCAGGAGAGAAGCAGGAGAGCAGACCAGAGAGGCCGGGAGAGAAGCAGAGAGCAGAGAAGAAAGCAGAAGAAAGAGACCAGCCCCAGAAAGAGGACACCAGCCCCAGAAGAAGACGATGGTGGCGCCAGCTTCCACAAGAAAAGAAGACTGTTCCAGACTCTGAAGAAAGAAGAGGAAGATTCCATTCCTGGCCTTCAGGGAGGAAAAGAAGCATCCCTCACAGAAGGGAAAAGAGGCTGGAGGGCTCTGTCAGAGACTGGGCCTCCAGTCCTGTCTCTGACGTAGCCTGAAAGGAGCCCCAGAGGCCCTGGGCCTGGTGTCTCAAAGAGCTGTTTGTTGGTGAGGGACCAGTAGTGACCATCCCTACTGGCCAGTGCAGTCCAGCAGTCCTGGCGACCGGTGGCGACTCTGATGAGATAGCCGGCCCCTTGAGGATGCAGTAAGCTGTTTCCCCGTTTGTAAAATAAACCCCATGTTTGCTGTTGTTCCTGTAGCCTGAAGTCTCTTGTAATTGTGCGCGCGGGTGAGAACCCACAGACAGTGGCCTGTCCTCCCATCAGGCGCTGTCCTTTGTTGCTTTTGGCCTTTTGGCCTTTTGGGGCTTTTTGGTGGCTCTTGCCTCAGAGCCTGGGCAGTTGTGCCCCGTCCGCCCTGCTTTCACTTGGTGACCACGAAGGGACTGAACACTCCTGTCCATCCCCAGCCCGGTTTCAAACCAACTCTAGAAAGCACCAGAGAAAATGTCCTGCCAGTGGAAGGGGGAGGAACCCTGCCCCATGATTCACTAAAACACTTAGAAAATAGAATGTGTGCATGGATTAAGCTATCTCTCTTGACGTTAGAAAACCGGAATTGGAACACAAGGGGAAGACAATGAAACGAATCGTTATTCAATAGCTTACTGCAGCAGACCGGGTGTATCCACTGCTTGTGTTATACTAGTCATTTGTCATTCATTAATTATACCCATTAGGTGCCAACGTTTAGCTTCATACTTCATGAGAAGTTCTCCTGTTTGTGCACTCAGTGACCTCGTGAGATAGTGGGTTTTATTTTCTACCTTTCATAAATGGGAAACGGAGCCTGGGAGAAGGCATTTGCCTGAAGTTGTGTGGTTTGTGAATGGTCAGGGCAGGATTTGAGCCCTTTCCAAACCTGTGCCTTCTCCCCTGTACACAGACAACAGGGACAAGGGGTCACCCACAGGGGCAAATGCTTTGCCAGACATCCCAGTCTTTGTCCTAATGGCATCTAATGGCCTAATGACACAATGGCATCTGTGTACCAGCAGTTCCCAAGCACTTTGCCTGCAAGGCTGAAAAGAAATGTTTTGTTTGTGGGATGTCAGGGAAAGGACTTCAGAAGTTGCTCATGGTTCCTGAGCTCCACTCTTCGCTTTTCAGCTGCTCTTTCCCTGTTTTTTCTGCCTTGCACAAGAAGTCCGGGTCCTGCTTCTATATGAAAGCTCCAATGTCAAAAAGCTCAATGCAAATCACATTTCCCGGACGTGATGGCAGTCAGCCTGTGACGTCACCCACCGATCACCAGGGTTGATACCACTGATCTGGCTGGCCAAGTTGGTGTCCTCTTCCTCCCTCACCTCTGCATGTGTTCCTTCTGAAGCTCCATGCTCAGTGGAAGAGGACCATCTTCCCAAACAGAGATAGACCATTTTTCGGTCAGTGGTATAAAAGTAACAGCACTCTTCTAGAACCTGCAAATAAACTCTCAGGCCTCAAGTTTCCCTGTAAGTCAGGTGAGCAGAGCCCATGAAGACAGCATTGTTCGATCTACAAAGGTGCTCAAATAAAGGGATTTTCGTAGATATAATCTGGACTGGGTTGGGCAGGCTTGAGTGTGTTGATAGAGTTGGGCTGGGCTGGGTTGGTTGGGTTTGGGCTAACACCTGTATGTTAGCAAGTGTACTAGGACAGGAGGTACCATAATTGCACAGATGAGTAAAGGAAAGCTTGGACATAGGAAAGAACCTTCCCAAGGCCACTGGCTGGGAAAGTGTGACAGACTGCAGAGTTCAAGTCCAAGCTCTCAGTTACTACAGTATAATATCTTTCACTCCACCAGACCATCTGGATGGGAGAAAAAAAATAAAAACTTGACAGCAACCTCTCTGAGCCTCAGATTCTTCATCTACAAAATGGGATAATAATAATAATAATAACAATAATAATAATAATAATAATAATAATACACACCTCAGAGGATTGTTGTAAGAATTAAATAGGTTAACACATGTAAAGTGACACATGATTGACACTTAATAGAGATTAGTTGTTACTTTATTGAGATTAAAGAGTTGAGACTCGACCAAAGTGACCAGGACCAACACCCCTAGAACAAATTTCAAGCTCTACTTAAACCTAAAAGGAGCCATCCTGCTCCAGGAGGCAGCTTGCTCATGGTTAAAAATGTCTTCCTAATATACTTGGCTAAACCAGGCTCACACACGTGCATCTCCCCCTCCACCCTCCAGGTCCGCCCTGAAAGAAAGACAGAATGAAGTAGTGTTGCCAAGCTGAGGAGGAGCCACCACCCCGGGCCCTCCTGAGCCTTCCCTTGGTGCCCCCACCAGGCACCTGACCTCCACTCAGTTTCCCTGTCTCTAGAAGCTCAGAAGGGGGTGCCATTTCCCTGACCTGAGCTGATATTAACACAAACTGGATCCCACTTTACCCATTGATAAAGGGATAAGGAAAAAAAAAAAACATGACAAGGACAATGTTGAAAAATGAAAAAGGACAGTTGCATTTGGAGAGCTTTATGATGGCTGAATCTCAATTCACAACACTTTTCAATTTCTTGGCTTCTATCTTTCAACCCATTCTCACAGACAGTAAAAGCTTCCCTGGAGGGAGGCCACCAGCCTGGTTTCCCAGCTAGGGACTTCTGTGCTGTAACTCTCCCCTTACAGCACACATGGGCACTGAGAATAAACCAGGCAAATAGGACCAGTTCAAAACACATTTCTGAGAGAAAAATATCGAATGGTTTCACTTTCGAATGCCATCACGTCTGGAAAATGGTTTTACTTATAACAGGACTATAAGGAAACCAAATAGGAGAGAGACAATCAGCGGGGGTGGGGGGGGGGAAGGAAGGAAAAGGGCACAGGATGGAATAGAGAAGAGCGCAGGGGACCATAGAGATGGATTGCGGGTGAGTTGGTGGTGGGCTACCCAAGGGGAATACAAAATGTAAAAGACATAAATAACAATAAAAATATATATTAAAAAAAAAACACATTTCTGTCCACCCAGCCATGTGCTGCATGGGCCAGGCTGGCCTGGAGGCCCAAGTCCTGCTCGTGGGCCCCTCTGCCAGCATTCACCACCAGCACTGTGGCCACACCACATCCAGGGAGGACTAAGCTCTGGGCCAACTTCCCACAGAAACAGAGTCGGTGTTTTAAGTATCTCTTTGCCCAGAGGTTGCAGGGAAGCCTTCTCTGCACCAAAGGAAGGTGTCAGGTCTTACATCCAGGTCCTTTATCCATTTTGAGTTGACTTTTGTGCAGGGTGTGAGGTAGTAGTCTAGCTTCATTTTTTTGCAAGCGGCTGTCCAGTTTTCCCAGCACCATTTATTGAATAGACTGTCCTTGTTCCACTGCATTTTCTTTGCTCCTTTGTCAAAGATTAGTTGTTCATAGATATGTGGCTTTAATTCTGGGTATTCTATTCGGTTCCATTGGTCTTTCTGTCTGTTT